>VWZF01005096.1:370130-612270 GCA_013396755.1 Sclerurus mexicanus
CCAAAACTCCCAAAAAAACCAATGCCCAAAAGTCATCAACAAAAACTCCATTTCAAATCCTACCTCAGCTACAAGTTTTTTATAATGTTCTTATGAAGTTACATGACAGGCTTCTGGTCACTACTTGTGGTAATAATTTAACTCTCATTTTTGGCTTTTTACACATCACCAGAGCTTAATATGCATTGTGGTAAGCATTCATAGCTATGACTGATATAAATGGGAGTGAGTACCTTGTGAAGGTAACATCCCACATTATCATATGGCTGGATTCCAACAGGTCTAAGATGTGCTGCACAACCAAGACCACAGAAGAAATTATTGTTTCAGGCTTGCCCTTATTTCTAAAATGTTGTTCTACATCAGAAAAGGCATCCAAAACTGACACGGCAGATCTACTAGAGTTTGGAATTCCAGGAAGCAAAATAATTACCTATATATATTGTACAGCATTTCAATGAATATCAGTAAATATAGTGGGATAGCCTTGAAAAGATGTAGAAAAATGATGTACAAGTCTCCCTTCTGGGTTGCTACTTTATCATTACAGTGAAGTTATTTATCATGGGTCCTATGGGGTTAGGAAATGACAGACTATCATAAAACACTATTAAAAGTACTGGGTGATGCTGCCTGTGTAATGTAAATTCTATCATCCCTTAACTAAAAGTGCTTAATTTACTTCCCAAAGAGTTATTTTTTTAAGAATCCTATTGGCATAATCACCTATTATATTAAACTAGTTCCATGCCAGTGTGACTGAACTCCTGTCAACAAAGCAAAGCAAAGAAAAACTGGTGCAGTGAGGTGAAGAATCAGGAGTAACATAAATAAAACAGTCAGACTGAACTTTCACCTTGTCAGACTTTTTTCTAGTTGATATTTATATAATCATGCTTATCTAGATACATAAGATTGAATTAAGATTTGAAAGGAATGTTCTGAGACTGCTGGGATTTTCTTTGGAGGTTTTTTGTTAGTTTGTTTTTGGTTTTTGTTTGTTTGTTTGGTTGGTTGGTTTTGTTTTTATAGAAGTGTTTGTATTTTCTGCCCTCTAAAATAACCTGCCGACTTCTGGATCTCATTATATTCAAATAATGCATCTAAGCAATACAGTGCCCAGTGAGCACTTCAAAATGGGATATTCCCAACAATATGATAATTAGGAAGAAGGTATTTCCTTGCAGTGTCAGAAAAAGACTAGTTTTGGTCCTCACAAGATCTCATAGGTGAGCTCATAAAGTTTAGAGGATATCTACTACTGAGTAGTATTTTTCATCTTGAACAAATTAACTTCTGAAGTTGGAAGTGCATAATATCCCTTTAAACAATCAGGAATCATAGAATGTGCTGAGTTGGAAGGAACCTACCAGGATCACTGATTCCAGCTCCTGGGCCTACGCAAGACACACCATATACCTGGGAGCATTGTCCAAGTGCTTCTTGAACTCAGACAGCTTGGTGCTGTGGACGCTCCTCTGGGGAGTCTCCAGCGCCCAGGCACCGTTTGGGTGAAAAATCTTGTCCAGGTAAGGGACGTCAGTACTGGAAGTCAGTACTTGAAAACGTATACTGCCCCTTTGTTTCTCCCAACAGGTCAGTTAACTCATTGAAAACTAAAGGACCAGATTCCATGTTTTCACAGCTGTGAAATTCACATTACCAACTTCCTGCCTAGGCATCAGAACTGCAGTTCTCTGAAGCAGGCTGTCCAATTCCACATGTTGGAGCTCTTCCTTTTCCCTGGAAATATTTCAATACGCTTTGAGTCAGAAAAGGAGTGAGTGTAGGTACGACATGCTAAATGCTATCATTTAGCATATCTAAATGATATTTAGATATGCTAAAAGTGCCCAGGGTGTGGCTTGCACTTTGTCAAATGGCATAGAAAGGCCTGCATATAATACCTACAGCTCTTGTCCTCCAAAGGAAAGAAGCTGCATGAAGATTGTCCTCTGGAAATGGTTCCTTTTCCATGATAATTCTCATATTTTACTCAGGAATTACAGAATCACAAAATCCTGTAATCTCATTTGGAAATAGAGCTGTGAAGATAACTGTCTTTTAACTTTCCTACAATTATGTAGGTGATTTAAAGATGACAACCCTATGACACTTAAATTCGTTTACTAAATTTATTTCATACTTCAAAATCCTCTGCATACTAGGAGAAAATTTGGAACATGAAAAATCCTGCAATTTTAATGTACAAAAATTCAAGCTTGAATATCTGCTAAAAAAGAAACTCAAGAGTGATAGACGTCAGTGTGTGAAAGATTCTGGGAAGGCAAAATGCAAAAAGGGAGGTAATCAGAATGTACAAAAGAAAAAGGGTACTTAAGCCCTATTGTTGTTCTTCTGAGAAAGTTAAAATGTGCAAGATTGATCTAGAGATGGAGGAAAAGAAGAAAAGAAATATACATAATAATTAGACGTCATCAGATAACCTGAATCAGTGCAAAGCACATTTGCATGAGTAAAACACGTGCATAACACAAATGTTACTAAAAATAAAGGCTAATTTTATGATAATTTTATTCACTTGTCCTTCACCTGGTTCATATTGTAGCACAAAAGAAAGAAAGATAATGCAGGCATATACAGAAGTGCTTTCATGATTCTATTATCATAACTGTATTTCTGTCAGATGTTATTGGTAAGCAAACTAATCCTTACACGTTTTTATTTTTTTCCTTCTGTGATTTATGTACTACTCCCATGCTGCATTACTCCCACACTGCATTACTCCCACAGTTTTTTCTTCTCATATACTGGAGTTCCCATGAAATAGTCATTATTGATTGCTTTACTTTCATTGGATTGGTGGGTAGATACAACAGTATTCCTGAGCTGCTGTGTTAAAGTGGTCTATTTCATTTAGACATGTACTAGATAGAATATCTGTAATAGCACTGTGTGGCTTTCATCAAAGCTGCCTGCAAAACTAAATCAAAAGACTGTTTTTCAAAAAAACGCTTTGGAAAGGGGAAGGGGAAGTGGGGGAGAGAGAGAGAGACGTGAAGCATTAAAAGAAAGGGTTGTCTTAACACCTAGTTTAAGAAGTTACTTCACCTTCTTAGTGTTCCAAACTGCCTGGCCGCCATGAGTACTTTTTTCTTTCCCAGTGACAGACATGACGTTGACAAGGTCATAAGAAATGAAAATGAAAGCGCGATGTGCTCCTCAGCTAAAGCTTACTGCAAGGAGTCCTTGGTATTTTTCAATCAGAGGCTGCCAAGGCATAAAGCATTTTAAATCTCTGACTAGAACTCACTGCTTATTAACTACACTGTAGTTGTAGAATTATCTTCATGGTAGCAGCTGAACTGGGGTGTGGCAACAATTCCTTTCCTCCCAACCCTGTCTCAGTCTGGCATATCTATTAGATCACCAAAACCATATGATTACTTCTAGGCAGTACCAGACCAAAGTCTTATCTTGATTAAGCCACTATAAATCAAGAATATTTCTACAGAAGTTACACTTTACTGCAACTAAGATGAAAATCTGCCTTCCTACATGTAGTCCTGTATTCTCAGCTCATGAGAGCTCAGAAAAGTTTTAGGGTTTTATAAATCACTGCAATGTGATAGAATCACCAAAAAGGTGGAGCTTGACACACTCTCTGCACTCAAGCTCACTGAATCACTTGACATGATACTTCTGGAAAATAACTTCCATGAGATTACACAAATTTAAAATCAATGAATTGTTGTTTGAGCAATAGACATAACAACTTGTTTCTTAAAAAATTATTTTCCAGACTTTCTTATGATATAAACCAAACTTCTTTTCTTTTTCTGTCTGTCTTTCTTCTAATCATTCTCTAGTTTGCACTAATATCATAAATTCACCTTGAAAGCCAGCTCTCTGATGTACTCAGCACTGTTAGAGAGTCAGCACACGCTCTACCAGTCTTCAAACTGTTCTATATATCTTTCTGGACAGCCAGCAGCTCAAGAAGAAAACATAACTATTGAGTCCGTTTTGCAGCCTTCTTTCATCAGGAGAGAGAATGGCTTCTGTAACTAGTGATTTTTATCACGAGGTTGGAAATTCAGACTTGTGAAACCTCTAGCCTTCAGCTATAGTTGTTGAAAATCAAGGCTTTTATACATTTGAGGTAACTGGCAGAGAACAGCCATTTCTGTCTTCCCTTAGTATGTCTAGGAAGTCATAATAAATACAGAGTTGAGGAGACTCCTGTGTGAGAGTATATGATAACTCATTAGTAACTTTTTCTCCTTCTGGACTTATAAAACATCTGGACCTATACAACATATCACCAATTTATTAAAAGAAGTGTGAGATGGTATTTCTAGGAGGCCACTTCTTTATTCTTGAGCATGAGCCTATTGACACATACCATTTATCAATTTCTTAAAACCTTAAAAAAGGAAAATGTATTTATAGTCAAATCTCCCTTCTTTTTCTTGGGCTCATTAACAGCTCACAAAGAATATGAAAATACATCCAATGAAACCCCTAAATCTGTCCAGCAGAGTCTTAAAATTGTATCAGGATAAAGCATAAAGTCAATCTAAAGTATTAAATCAGTAAAGTGCTGAAACTTCCCCTTAGCAGACCAATTTTCAGACATTCATTTCCCAATTACTTTCTATTTCTTTCAAGTTTAGATACCTAAACTTTCTGTCTCTGAAAGAGAAAATCTTATGAAAAGAATTCTATCATGCTTCCCATATCCTATGTAAAGCTGTAAAAGTTCCTACTTTACTCTCTGCTTTGGAAATCTGTTGCATTTCTTCTTCAGTGGCCTCCTTTCAATCTGCTGAACCACTTATGTAAGACAACATTACACTTGCTGTGAGTGACATCCTCTAATTTACAGTTTTGGCTAGACATTTAGCCTGTCCCAGTCAATGGAGACTGGAGGTCTATCACTGAACTCCTTTGGATTGATTACCAGAGTTTAAGTTAAAAAAAACAGTGTTCAGAAGGAAGACATAAGCCCCCTTCAAAAAAAAAAACAACAAACAGTGAACTACATTACTGTGTTATGATCTCCTCAAAAATCTGAAAATTGACTGATTTCAGGAGGTTTTACTTTAATTCTCACTTATTCATTTACATAAAAGTCTAAGTGAAAATTAAGCCCTTTATGTCAGTAGACACGGTGTTTAGTTCTCTTAGGTTTTTCAAGCATTCAAGTCTTGAGAATTTAAAAATACCAAAAAAAAATTCCTAACAAATATATGTAGGCAGTAAGTACAAGGAAGCAACCAAGAGTGAAAAAACAGATTACAGATACTTAAAGGAATATTCAATGGATTTTTCTTTTTTCATCTCTTCAGTATTCCAAAACAATCAGCTTCCCTGAGAGTGAAGCATATTTCTATATAAGAAACAAAGTACAATAGAGATCTTGTCTCATCTCGTGTAAGTTAAGGTTATCGTGTTTTATATATTTCACTTCTGAACTGTGTTGTGTTTGCAGGCCTGTGAGCTGCTTTATCATAAACAGCAAATACAATTTTTCTCATCAAAGTAGAAACATTTATGAGAACTGAAGACTCTGTCTTGCTAACTCACAAATGAGCTTTCAAAAAAAGTTCAGAATCCATCAGGTTCAAGTACAGCCAAAATTTTATTTTGTTCAATAATACATTACTCTGCATTTCCTCCTATCAATGTACACAAAAAAAGACCTTTTGCTGACACTTTGATCTATACCATCCATGTCCAAAAGATATCCTGTGTTTTGTAGAACACACTGTAATTGCCCCCAGGAAAATGAGACCATGTTTATTGCTCTCTATACATAGTGGTACAGGTCTATATACAGGATACAAAACAAACAATAACTTATTGTGTTCTGGTGTAATGCAAGAAAAAATATTAAAGATAAAAAAGCAAAACTGAAAGCATTCCACTTAGCAGATTCATAAACATTCCCCCTCAAAAATTTTCATATGCTTAAAATAACTGTGGAAAGTGTAATTCAATTTCTTCTATTCACTGGATAAAGCCTTTGTCCCAAAATATGAGAAAATGTGCTAAAAGTTTAGGCGCAGCCAGGTTGGTTCATGAGAGGCATGTCCTGCTTGACAAACCTGGTTTGCTTCTAGGACAAGGTGACCCACTTGGTAAATGAGGGAAAGGCTGTGGATGTTTTCTACCCGGACTTTACTAAAGCCTTTAACACCATTTCCCACAGCATTCTCCTCAAGGAAGTGGCTGCTCATGGCTTGGATGGATGTACCCTTTACTGAGTAAAGAGCTGGTCAGTCCTGTTTCATATCTTTATTGTCAGTCTGGATGTGAGATTAAGTTCACTCTCAGTTTGCAAAGGACACCAAGCTGGGTTGATCTGCTGGAAGGTAGCAAGGTTCCCTACAGAGGGACCTGGACAGGCTGGATTGTTGAACCAAGATCAATGAGGTCCAACAAAGAGAAGTTTCAGGTCCTGCACTTGGGTCACAACAACCTCCTGCAGTTCTACAAGCTGGAGGAAGAGTGGCTGGAAAGATGCCCAGTGGAAAAGGATCTGGGCGGGCTGATTGACAGCAGCTGAATGTGAGCCAGCAGTGTGCCCAGGGGGCCAAAAAGGCCAGTGGCATCCTGGTTTGTATCAGGAACAGTGTGGCCAGCAGGATCAGGACAGTGATTGTCCCCCTGTACTCAGCACTGGTGACGCTGTACCTCGAATTCAATTTTGGGCCCCTCATGACAAGAAGGACACTGAGGTCCTGGAGAGTGTCCAGAGAAGAGCAATGAAACTGGTGAAAGGTCTGAAGTACAAGACTCATAAGGGGTGGCTGATAGAACTGGGGTTATTCAGGCTGAAGAAAAGGATGCTGAAGGGAGATCTTATCACTTTCTACAACTATCTGAAAGGAGGTTGTAAACAGGTGGGGGATTAGTCTCTTCTCCCCAGTAACAAGATACAGAACAAGAGGAAATGGCCTCAACTTGCACACTAGGAGGTTTAGATTGGATATTAGGAAAAATTTCTTCACAGAAAGAAGAAACACTCAAACAGGCTGTCCAGGGAAGTGGTTGGGTGGCCATTCCTGAAGGTATTGAAAAGACATGGCACTTCAGGGCATAGTTTAGTGGCAGACTTGGAAATGTCAGGGTAACAGTTGGACCCAACGATCTTAGAGGTCTTTTTCAAACTAGATGGTTCTATGATTCTCTGTATGCTTTGATTTTAAATTAGAAACATGAATATTACCATATCTGGCTCTAGACTATAAGTCTGAATTATCCATGTAAGTTTCTGTATTTAGTGTTCACATAAACAGAAAATGGCTTTTAGATTTTAAAGGTAGTACATATTTATCTTGTATAAACTATTCTGAAGGATGTCTACCTCAAGCATAGTTTTGGATGAGTTTAAAAGTGTGATTTTTAAAATAAAAAAACTGTAGGCAGTAGGTAATTCCAACTGCTAAACTAAGGCTGTACATTCTGCTTCACTTCTTCAGCCTCTCTGATGCTCAGAATGCGTCATTATTTCCTGGTGATTTTTTAGCTCCTAATATTAAACATGAATAATCCAGATTTTCTCTCAACTTTTATTCATCTCTCATCTAAATTTGTCAATTTACCATATTCATAAATGACTTTGCAAAGTTAAAATTAAGAGTCTAAAAGAGCATATGTGTGTGTGTATACATATATATATATAGGAAAGAGTTGAAGAAAAGGGGAATCATTAGTGAATAGCAAAAAGGAGACATAATGTCCAGGAGGTAAAAGAATCTGAGAGGTGTTTCAGTGACATTATGCAAAAAAAGAGCATCCAAAGTAATGCCACAACCATGGGGAAAGGTCTGGAGGGGAAGCTGTGTGAGGAGCAGCTGAGGTCACTTGGTTTGTTCAGCCTGGAGAAGAGAAGATTGAGGGGAGACCTCTCTGTGGTCTTCAACATCTTCACAAGGGGAAGTGAAGGGGCAGGCACTGATCTCTTTCCTCTCACAACCAGTGACAGCACTTGAGGCAATGACATGAAGCTGAGTCAGGAGAGGTTTAGGTTGGCTGTCAGGAAAAGGTTGTTCATCCAGAGGGTGGCTGGGCACTGAACAGGGTCCCCAGTGAAGTGGTCACAGCACCAAGCCTGACAGTTCTCTAGAAGCATTTGGATGATACTCTCAGGCACATGGTGTGATTCTTGGGGTGTCCTGAGTAGCGCCAGGAGTTGGACTTGATGATACCAATGGGTCCCTTCTAACTCAGCATATTATATGGTTTTATAATTCTATGAATTCAAACAAAATAGACAAACAAATATTGTTTAAATCCTGACTTTTGCCCTCATCTATCTTGTCATATTACTGTTGATTACAAATACTTTAAAAGATGGCAGGTTTGAATGCTTAGATTTGGAGGAAGATTAAAGAGGGGCACTTCGAAATTGCTTACATAGTCTAGGACAAGCAATGTAACTAATTTTTATTTTTTTCCCTGTGGTTTGTTGGTTTGCTTTGTTTGTTTGAGTTTTTTTGGTGGTACATATTTCTATTTTAAAATTTTACTCTTAGTGTATCCTTTTATAAACTCTACATTTTTATTCTCTTGCAGTATCATGGATTTGGCCTTTAAGTTTTGATGTCACTGCAATCCCTTTGGTAATGATAGCTTACCTTGTTCAAGCACAAACTAAATATCTGGTCACATGAAGTATTATAGAAGTGTGTTGTTTACAAAACCCATAGGTGACAGTATTTTCTTCACTACTTTTTGTAACATAAAGTGAAATATTCTTTTCATTGGTGTGTGAGTCTTGACCTGTCTGATGCCCCTGTTAAATAATAATATATTTTAGGAAAGAGAACACAAACAACTAGTACAAGTACTTTTGAAACTGTATTTTAAAATTTATAAAAAGCACTATTTGCCTGTTAAATAAAATCTATAAAGTGATTGTGAATGGTTTCAAAGACTACATTTTATTCTTGTGTCTGTGAAACAGTTCAATGAAGACCATAATGTATGTTCACTGAGTGATTAGGTTATGAATGTTATACAGTGTGCAGAAATTTGTTTAAGGCCTGAGATGACACTAGCTTTGGGTATGACACTTTTCATTGTAGTAGTTTTCAGTTTACATGGATATGAAGAAAAGCTTTACTACATAAGAAAAAGCAAAAAAAAAAATCAATAAAACCAGAGGGGGAAAAATCATCACTTGAGAGTTACCAGAGATTCTGATTTTAAGGTTGGGATAGCTTTTACACAACTGCCAGGCTCATGACCTTATTTTTCCCTAAAGTCTCAATTTCCATTAAGGTCTTAAGTTTCACTTTTCTTAAAATGAGTATTGATGCTGTTGCATCTCATAGAACCACAACTGATGTCTGTCCAGATAACTTGAATAAGATATATTCTTATTTGGAAAGACTCTTCTTCCAGGTTTGTGTTTCATTGTTTGGTTGTTGTTTTGTTTTTTGGTTTTTTTGGTTTGGTTTGGGTTTTTTTTCCCTAGAGAGGCAGACAGTAGAGACTGTTTCATTTCCTCATATTCTGAATTAGACAAATTTTAAGAAAATAGAAGAGTACAGATAGTACAAAACCAAAAGATCAATTTGAGATATTGAAGTTATGCAGAAGATGGGAGTGGTATGTGAAAAACAAGAAAACATATTGAATATACAAAAAACTGAGAGGAAGCTGAGATCAAATTGTCAGAAAAAGTAAAATGTGAAAGGCATAAAGGATTGTGAAAACATAGAGATAGAAATAGGCAATTAGCAGAATGCACTTGCCCCTTCTGAACAGTTAGATGTCCATTTTTTGTGTTTGCAGTAACATAGACTTGGAGATGAACCTGAAATAATCATGAAGAGGTGATTGCTTTCTGAAGGCTCAGAAGTTAAAAGGCTCATTTTTTTTTGTTCCATGACTTATACCAGTCTCATATTTTTTTCAGGGGAAAAGGGAGGGAAAGCTGCCAGGTTATTTGACTTCTTTACTTTGGCAGTATTGTCCTTTACAAAGGGATGAATTGCACCCTAAACAATGTCAATATGATCTGCAATAAATTATACTTACTTTTTATAATGTATTCAGTTAGACTCTAGAATTCCATGAGATTCTGCTGTAAACCATGCCAAAACACACAGTTGTATTAAAGGGAGAAAAGCACTAAAAAGAGGAAAGGGAAAAAAAACCAAAAATACAGAGATGACATAGACTAATCCATGATTTTTTAAGCAAGGCAGAAAACAGGACATTATGACTTGCTTTTAAACTGTGTAGCATAAATTATAAATTATAAGTCTTCATTCTTTAAATAAAGTTTGTCCTTTTCCTCACAGACAAACACATACATATTAAGAGTGATAGTTATTCCTGTAAAATTGAGTGAAAAGTTGCTTAATGACCTCCTCTTGCTATTGCCAAACTTTTCATGTTCCCTTCACATCAGATGAAAACAACATCAAAGAGGTAAGTGTCCTAGGTAACTCCTAGCCATGCAGAGACAGAGGCACATTTAAGGGAAATTCATTTTTCAGGGTCACTTATTTGTGCTCTGGATGTGTCTCTCCCTGCCCACAGTTTTAAAAAAGGTTCATGTAGCTATCTTATGTAGCTTTATATAATGTCTAGTTATGGGTAGTTTAAAGCAGGGACCTAACAACCATAAAGTTAAATAAATGAGAAAAATTTCATGGAAGAACAAAACAAATTGTAAGAATATACAGAATCTGCTCCATGAAAATAGATAAATATGCACTTGAGTAAATTGTATATATGGGCTTGGGAACAGTACGAGTTTTACAGTATTAGACAGGAAGAATATACATATTAGGAAGAAGAATTGTTAGGCCTAAAGTCCATATAATCAAGAAAAAGAACATTTAGTGCTCAGGTTTACACTGAAAAAGAAGGAGTTCCCTACGTGAGATATATTGTTTTCTCTGTTCAGTTTTAGTTATTTTTTTTGACAATGTGAATGAAATTATCACCCTGTATTAACAGAAACTATGTGCTTGTGAAAACTGAAAAATGGTTAGTGGTGAATCTTGTCTTTAATCTAAGGCATTTGTTGCTTCTGTAATAAGATTACATTTCTCTCTAGCCAAAGAATTTGACTCACAAAATTTTAGTCATAGGGTTAAATACTGAAAGCATATTTGATAACCTCTGCTGAAAATTATTATATGGACACTGTGTGTTTCTTCAAGCAAATTCAATGTTGGTTTAGTTTGTAGGACCATATGTCAGTCAATAAAATTTACTGTGAGACAAATTCACTTTAAAGTGGTGAGTTAAAGAAAAGAAGGTGTCCCTTCTTAATCGCTCAAGTTTTGTTCTGATTCTTTTCTGTGGAAGACCAGCATTAAATGGTAAATTTTTTTTTTTTTTACTATGTCTACTTCATGTCTACATGTGTGGAGTTATTAAAAAACACAGGTCTTGATTCACTTTCATATAAAGAAGATGCATTGCTTTTCAAGAAATGGCACGAGTATCATGAAGGTTTGTTTTGTGTGCTTCAAGTTATTATGTTCCTGTAATATCAAACCTTGTATTCAATTAGATCTTGATGTATGAGCTTCATTTCTTATTGCAATCCATCAAACATTTTACAGGGTGAACAACAGAACTGCTGAATATGATAAACATGTCAAAGTCAGTGAAGGATTATGAACTGGTATGAATATTATAACTTTCATGTAATAACAGTATAGTTAGAACTGTTTGTCAACACTTCATTATAAATTACCTACTCTTGGGGACTACAGTAGTATTCCTACATGTATTGTTCTTCAGGGCCAAAATTGTAATTTAGAAGCTTCCAGAGTGAGCTTTCTTCTCTAAAGTAGCTTATCTATTCTCCAGTGTCCGTCCTCAAATTTTTAGAGGTGAACTGACAACTACCAAATGTATTCAAAATCACGCTCTTTAACAATATGTTTTTTGTTGAAAAATATTTGCATTCTATTAACTCCATCATTGCCAAAATTTTCTTGAGCTACATTGAAATACTGATAAAATAATAATAACTTCTAGTTGCCACTACCACAGCAGTGCCTTTGCTTATACAGACAGCAGTGTTGCTATCAGGCTTCATATTTAGGTAAGTCGTATGTCCAGCTATATGGTATTGTTACACCCTGGTCCCGAAGGCTCAACCTGCTTGCAGCTGCAAGCAGGGTTTCCTTGCTTTTCCTTGATTTTCTTGTTATTTGGAATTTTTCAGTGGGAAAATGGAGTTTGGCAAAACAAACAAACAAAACCTGCTAAAAAACCTGTTTCTGCCAGGCAAAAAGAAAAAAAAACACCAAAACACAGTCTTGGTCTGTCTTTGCAAGGAGAGAGATGGTTGTTACACAAAAGAACTGGGTGGAGAACTTAATTGTTATGAGTTCATTGTTTTAGCTCAGGAGATTAATTACCATGGCTCAGCAAAACTTGAAAAACCTGTTTCTGGTGCCTGGGGAAGGTAATTTCTTTTGTCTTTTGTCTCTGTACTACAGGTGGAGGAGGTGTAGTACAGGTTTCTACCTCTGAGTGGGAGGAGTCTGCCACAGTGGGGCCAGACCCCTTCTGAACTCCTCTTACTACTGCTGTTCTTGCTTGCCGCTTACTTGTTCTCTTCGTGGGGGTGGGAAGTCCCTTGCTTCAAGATAACTGTGGCTGCTTGTTGAGAACCTCGTGGAGGGGAAGTAGAGAAGCAAAGCCCAGAGCTCTAGAGAAGGGAAAAAGAACCTTCCTTGAGAAAAGCTAAGCAACCAGCTAAGTAAAGCCAAACCTCTCTCTCTCTCTCGCTTTGACTACCTTACAGGAGATGGGGATGGGGGAATTTGCACAGTAGAGCCAGGCTTCTCAGCTTGTGCTAAACTTTGCCCCCTTGTGTTGTGAGAGCAAAGAAGAGGTCCTGCCCTAAGCACAGTGTTGCTTGAAGTCTTAAACCCTTCAAGGAGTGGAGCAGAGCTCACGGACTGTCTAAAAGGGAGGTGGTAAACTCTTTGCTCCAAGTTATCTGCTCAGTAAAATCTGGGTAAATGGAAACCTTTGTTGTTTTGCAAACCACTCCTACACCTCTGGAGGTAGTCAGTGTTGTGTCTTGCTGCCTGTTCCTGGTAATCAGAAATGGAATTACAAATCATTTTACATCCTTGCATGGCTAATAACCTAGAATGTTTTGAGGTTTTCTCCATGAGCTAGGTTACTGGATGTATACCTGGATGAGAGGTGGTGAGCCACTCATGTAAAGTAGACAAGACCTGTTTCCAATTCCTGTGTGTGCCTGCATTTGAAAGATCTACAAAAAATACTAAAGTCAACTCCAGAAACAGAGGATAGCTGCAACAAAATTAAAGACTGTAAAGTGAATGTGTCACCTTTTTTTTTTTTTACAAAAAACAGTTTCTAGCATAGGACTGTAACAATTTTGTGCCTTTAAGTTTTGTTTTGCTGTAATGCTGTGTTTCTTTTCTAGTAGCTACAGTAAGTGTAATAGGCTTGAATAACTAAGGTATTTGTATATCCCTTCCTACCTGCTCAGAGCAGGTAGTCCCTAGAGGGAAGAAGAAAGGAATAACATACTGTTGGTAGCAGCAGAAAAGTTTCCTCCAGCTGCAAACAAGTGAAAATTTTGGGGTTAGTAACCACTGAAGTTTTTTGGTAAGTTAGATGGAGTTGGTAGGAATGGTTTCCCCTGTGACAATCAATCATTGTATATTACTGAATACCTCTTTCCCATAATACACCTTGAATTTCTCCCTGAAACCTACTTGGTGGGAGGGATGAGGGTGGTGGGGCAGTGGTCTGGGATATGGGTATTTGGTTTGAGTTAATACTTAGTGTGTTGTTATTAAGTAAGGAAAGACCTTTTGAAGTGCTGCACCTCACCGAAGACAGAGGCTGTCCGTGAATGGAAATGAAGGAAGTGTTCCAGCTGCTGCAGTGGACAGGCTGAGTTTGTGAACTCTCTCCCTGCATTCTGAGTTACATCTTCTTTGCAACTTTAAGACTGACAGGTTGGGAGATGGTGATTTGCATAAAGTGGAGTTTCTATACTGTAAGAACTAGTTTATAGTTATTGGTATAACAACTGTGTACTTTTCTCTTTCTTCTGTACTTCCTCCGTCAGCTAGGTTCTACAGCTGCTACTACAAGAATAGGAGAGATAGTTAAACCTGGTTCTAGTGGTTGTTCTGACCCCACAGGTTAGAGTGTTACACACCAGATCAGTGGTTACTGGGTCAGAACCGTGTGGGATGTGTCTCTGAATGTGTGTGGTGAAAGGGCTGGTCTGGGCCACCTGCTGAGTGCACGTGGGCTGCAGCCACATGGCCACGGCAGCCGTGACTGTGCCATCAGTCGAGGAAGGTCTGCCTGGTAGTCCACCCACACCACATTCCCTGGAGCCTCCAGCTGGCTGTGGCACCCCTCACTTTACCTAAGGGGACAGTGAGTGGTCAGTGAACCAAAGGTCCCGCCTGGGAAAAAAGGTGTAGTCTTTCTCTGGACGTTCACTCAAGGTACCAAAGAACCAATGGCTTTACAAAGGGTTAGTGTGAATGAAATCTCTTGAAGCCTAAAATTAAAGTGTAACAGATGGTAAAGGTTAAGCCTTTTGGACCAGGATGTAACAGGTATATCCAGGTAAATTCCTTGTTCCAACAACTACAGCTGCAGACAGATTCAACCAACTGACAGATATTTTTATAAAAGAAAAGCTGGCAAGATATCTCTATTTCTTCCACAGTTTCCACTAGCTAACTTGTAGCTCTTCAGAACAGTGAATGATCTTTACACTCAAAAAGCTTAGGGAAGAGCTCAGATTTCTTTTAACCTGCTTTGCCCTTGTGAGTCAGTTTATCTGAGACCTTCCTATCAAACACAGATACGAGTAGCCTAAATCCAGAAGAATGTTTGAGAACTGTGGGGGAAAAAGGAAAACACCACATAAAAGTGAAGCTGTTACCTGAAATATATTAATATATGCACCAGAATTTACTCAAACAAAATAAGGAATGAAATTGCAATTCATACAGAATAGATTTTCTTTGCTCAGACTGATTTGGAATGAACAGCAAATCATACTTGTTAAAACTTTAAAAAAATGCCAGAAACATTATGAACTTCAATTTACACTTGCAAAGTTAGGACAAAGTTGCAGTTGTTCAAGATTAATTATTGAGAGTGTAATTAAGTTGCCTAAAATATCTAGTGCCTGTGGCTTCCAGCTGATATTGTATTAGCTCATAATTCTACCATACGTACTATATTTCACCTATAATATGTAGCTCTAAAATGACATTAGATATCCATGCCTTGGTGAGCTAATAATATGCAAATAACCAGGATCACATAAAAATATGAACAGAAGCTCCTGTTGCAAAAGAACAAATGTAATTATTACATATGTGGGAAAGGGGAGCAGGAAATACACATATATCAGTTAATACATGTAAGTGAAAGATGTAACCTCTGATTATGGACACAAAAGGAGTCAGTGCAGCAATAGTGCCAGAAAGGAAGGATCTTTTCAGTGTAGAAAGTAAGGAGAAGAGCTGTGATTCTGCATCCAATTCAAGACAACAAGGAAGACTGTAAAATGTTAGGAACATCACCTGAAGCCACAGTGCTTATGAGTAGTGTGGAAATCCCAATAGAGGCTTAGTTACTTCCGCTCAACTTCCTTAAAGCAATTTAGACAGATGCTTGTGATCTGCTGTTTTTAAGATTTCAAGCAAAATCTACATCAACTATTGCTGGAAGACAAGCACAATGGTATAAATCTTTATCTAAAAATGTCAATACATGACTTGTTCATCAGGAACAGATAATTAAGAAAAATACCTGATAGTAGAAGATTTTCAAACTTGATGGTACATACACAGTGAAATCCAATGACTGGAAGTTTTGACCAACTTGGTCTTTAAATAAAACTGTTTCAGCCTCAGAGTCGCTTTGTGTTGTGAAAAGCTGGTAACTTCAAAAACTTGACTGTGTAAATTTGCGAGAATGATATTCTACAGTGAGGGAATAAGGTGTTTACAGTATCAACAAGTTAACAATGCTGCCAGAGCTAACTGTTGAAAGCTGTGGGTTCATCAAAACTTGCAGTAGTTCAGCTTAACAGGGGAATATGATTCTCTGTTCTTGCACACTCTTTCCTTCTGGCTATCTGATGCAGGACCTTGGAGAGGGCAGGATTTTAGAACAGCACAGTTCTGGCAGCTGACCATGACCAAGTTTCATTTTTCACTGCATGAGGCTGTTTTCCTCAAGGTAAGGAAAGAATACTGCACTTCATTGTGCACCCTTAGACATACTGATGGCTCGATGCATTCTTCAGGTTTTCCTTTATTATCCTCTACAGCAGGAACAGATAAACGGCTACACTCAGGGTGGACCAGTATTCTGGAACATACTAATATTAAAATATTCCTGAGGATTTTACATTTCTCAAAAAATATGACCTTTGCTCTTTTTCCTACTGCACACTCTATGTGGTAAGGAAGGTTAGAAATCAAGTAACCTTATTACTTGTGTACCCTTACATCCACCTAAAGTAGCTATATGGCTAAAATGTGATTGAAGAGAGATGAAATATTTTTGATCACTCTTTAGATAAAATAGTCAATATTCAGCTTCTCATCTTGGGTATTATTTTTCATCATTATGATGCTTAAAGATTGGTTCTAAGAGTCTCCTCTAGGAGGATCGAATTAGTGTTATTAACACTCACATCTCCACAATAACAGTTAACACCACTGAGCCATTAAAGAAAAATATTGCGATATAAAACGTTTCTTTCATTTGAGATTAATTAGGCTGTGTAACATTTTCAGTCTTCCATGGTCCATAATGTCAGCTTTTCTATAAGGAAGAAGGAATTCTCAAAGTGCAGTCTGTAGTCATGACATGGACACAAAAATTACTATAAGGAAAAAGTAATGATATCTTTAAGGAAAATTTTAGTTAGGTGATGGTACCAAAGAAAGACATTTCAATCTACTCTGAACTGCAGATGTTTTTAAGAACCAGATAAACTTGTAGAATGTGAATTGCTGACTAGGAATACATTGATGAACAAAACGGGAAAGATGCAATTGTTAAAATAAATAAATGTCAGTAGGTTTTAAGAAGATGTGTAGTAAGGAACATGGAATGTCCTAACTGATTAACAGTTTTTAGATTGCCATTGTGTCATACTAATGTTAGTCCTAGACTGATAAAAAATTAGTCTCCTTAATTATTAGCACTGTAAAACTAATGGGACTGTGTAACATGCAGTTTTCAGTCAGTACAAATAGGAAGGTGACCTAGATTAACCTCGAATATATTCCTGTGAATTATTAATCTGTATTGTTTTAGTACTTACATAAATGCTGAGAGTTTTTTTGGGAATACAGAAATTTTATAATAAGAAATAAGAAATTTTAGCATCAAAATGTAGTCCTTAAAAATGTATGCTGTTAAGTGTTCTTTCATTTCCTGTCAAAAGTTTTGTTGTTCAGAAATTTTAATAATTCGGACAAGAGAAACTATTATGTACTAGAAACAAAGAACAGAAACATTAAATTGATATTGAACTTGTTAAAAATATTCAGCAAAATACAGATTTTAAATATAAATATTTATGCAGTCTAAATATAAGCATATATATGTATACTGGAAGACCATTGTTTTTTATTTTTGGTGTCAAAAACTAGTCTTTAATAGACTGTATCATTTGAAGCTGTTGACAATATAATAAGGATTTGATGAACACTGGATGTAGGCTTCTTGAATTAGCATTTACTTTAGATTCCAGTTTGAAACTGCTGAGACATTCCTTTTGGGACACTGTATTGCATTAATTATGTTTTTATCCCATACTGCTTGAACAATAAGAAAAAGTACAGTTTTGTCTTTAGATAGTTCCCATCATGTGTGAACAATTTTGGAAATCTTTATACATGTATTTAAAATGCTTCTAGTAGTGCACAGCTGTGTAGTAATCTTTAATTCTCAATTTAGTGACTCATAAGTGCACAGTCTTTTACTACCACCTCACCTTAATCCACTAGTTGTCTTCCTCACTCCCAAAAGCAATGAATTCCTGCAGCATGTAAATAAACACAAGAAAATGTTCACCATTGGACAATATTTGCAATGTGGATTTCTGATTCAAACTTTACTTTTTTTAATAGACTGAACATGCATTAGCTCTCTTCTGAGTGCTTATCTTTTCCCTCATGTGGATATATTGCTTTTTTGCCAGCTTTCAAAAGGAAGCTTACAACCTTTCTCTCCATAGTGTGCTTGCAATAGGTTGCAGCTGCTCTGCCTGAAACTTGCTGGAGTGCTTAGAAATGAGACTCTGGCTGAGGATCAGACACTTCTTTAATCCTTTTAACCATGCCTTTGAATTTGTAAGTGAAATCAGTATTAACGAACTGAATCTGAAATCAATTGAAGTGAAAGGGAAAAGCAAAATAAAAAAAAAAAAGAAAAAAAAAGAGAGGTTGACCAATCTTAAATTATCAATTTAATTAAAGAGTATTATTTTTTTTTAGTATTGTGTTGATCTCTATGCTTTGTCTCAACGTGATTCCCAACTTTTTATAGTGTGGGTTTACACCCTACAAAATTTTTGTGCATTGATTGTCATTAACATTAAAACATGAGATAACTGTGAAAAAATTATGTTCAGCATGCTTTTACTTATTAGATTACTGGATTGAGATTTTTTTTAAAAGCAACAAATGAATGAAATATTTATTTCATCTATTGAAAATATGAAGGTATTGCATGTATTTGTAGAGATCTCAATATGTAATATTCATCAGTGTCAATTTAAATTAAGACATTAAGGCAATACAGCAGTTCAAAGTTCTAAACAGTCCTATAAAGTAATTTAGTGAAGGTAGTTCATCAGATAGCTTCTTCAAGCGGAATGATGGAGTTATGTGCGCAAGTAAGAATATTTCTGTTAAATCAGAACACTGATTTAAATGCAATCTACACAAGTGATTCATGCTCATGTGAGTTCAACTGATATATATTCAAATTAAAGAAGTGTTAAATTATAATCACCTACCAATGCAGATTTTCTTCAGCCTTAGGAAGTAAATTACTTAACTATTTCCATGCATATATCCCTTAATGATTGACTAGCTCTTATATAATTTGTGTTTGCCCTTTGTCCTTTACAATTTATTTACTTCAGTGTAACTTTTTTACCCTGTTTGACACTGTGATTATTTGAAGGAAATTCCCCTGTGTTATGTATGTACATTCTCCAAAACTATTCATTTTTCTATTCTTGATTTTTACTTAGATCATTCTGGTTAATTACTATGTTCTGTGTGGACAGTGTGACATGGTGAAGGTTTATGATCAAGTTAAGCATTTACTTTTGTACACATACACACACAAATATATGGCAACAGGAATCTCTTCTCATACCTTAAATAGCTGTGAATATTGCTGAAGTTTTGGATAGAAGACTCCAGAGACCTTACATGTCATTCTGGATATTTTTGCAAGATGTAAGATGGATCTCTTTATGTGATGTTCTTCATGAGGACATAATGTGCCATCCCCTTTAATGTCTTAGTCAAAGCAGGGAATAGAAGTCTGTGCTACTATTTTTGAAATAACGATTGATAGTATCCTTTTCATAATCTGTACACTGATAGATATTTGCATATCAAGATAATAAAAAGCTTTAAAGCTTTCCACTTCTTTAGGGCCGTTTAGAACAGGAATGAACAGATGCATTTAATTAAGTCTTATTTAACGTACTTCTGAATTATTGGGAGAATCTGATGCAGATTTTAGAAGTGGCAGTAGAAAACATAACCACTGCAACTTCTTTCAGATAATTCTTAGACTATTCCTTAGGCATAGTGTTGAGCAAAGAACTGACTAAAATAAAATCAGAAGTTAAAATTCTGAATTTTTCAGAATATATTCCAGAGTTAAGCCTCCATGTGTGATATTTAAGTGGCAATATCACCATCTGAAGGCCCAAGTTCAAATTAACCTGGAAATACCTCCTAGTCAGTTGTCATCTGGATTCTCACTCAATATTCATTTCACTCAATATTCATTCATCTGTGGACATCAGTCAAGGCTCACATGAAAAGAATGTGTCAAAAAAGCAAAAAGTTCTAAAATGTGATAAGGAAATTTTAACTGTGGTTTCTATATGATGCCAGATGAAGACATCTGACTGTTTTAAACTATTCATCAAATGTTCTCCCTTCATAAACAAGGGGTAATAGTTTATAGAAAAATAATTAATGGATTGGTTCCTCAATATTCTTAATCATGTTTAAGGACCATTTTGTTCTTCACTGCAGTTATAATTTTTTAAAAAGAACCTGAAAATAAATTAAATACTGTTCTGGACAATTCCTTCTAAGTTCTTCTTAATCAAAGTTATTATAATCTACTGCTTGGAAACAACTTTGCATAAATTCACAAACTCCATCTGTCACTTCATCAGGGAAAGCTGAAGAAAGCGTAGAGGTTTAAAGCCTTGCTTACAGGTGATTTATTTATTTTTTTTTCTGACTACCTGGAAATAAAAGATTGCATATAAGTCATGGGAAGGATATTAAATAAATTATTAGGAGGTTTAGAAGTATATTGGAACAATAATAAATAAGCCTGAACCTCTTCTGCAACCTGAAATAAGCTTGTCTGAGATTTTAAGACTCTTTTTCATGATTTCGGAATGAATGATGAAACTGAATAGTAACATTAGTTGCATATATGAAGAATCAGATTTTGTTGTCCAAGCTGTTACTGACTGCCTTTAGCAAGAAAAGATGAGTTGCTATGTAATAACAGATGTTAAAATAAGGGATCTGTGCAAGGAGAACAACTACACAGAACTTGAAATTTTAGAAGATTGAAATAGACAACAAACCCTTTTATCTGGTGAATCACTAAACTAGCACTGAAACCTGTGATATCTTTATCACTTATGTTGACTAGCAGACTAATATAAACAAGCATCTAAATGCTTCTGTATAAATTGTAAGTATATACTGTCAGAGAATAAGGAAAAAAATTTCTAAAACAACTCAAAACAAAATGAAGATTTCTAATTTGGGAATTTAGATCCTTCTAGACAGTTTTCTGATCAAATAAAACAATATCACTTGAAATTGTAACTTAGTAAGAGTTTCTGATTGAAAGATATATTTTGTATATTTAGATACTACTGAGAATTACAGAGATACTACTGAGACATTCTTCGTTTTTATGACATATCTACATGTATGTGTAAAAAGCATTGGGGTTTTGTTTTGCTTTCTGTCAAATATTCTCTTGCAGTAAAAACACAAGCAATATATTTGCTAATAAAAATGAATTGTAATAAAGAATTTAATAAATGGAGCAATAATTTAGTAATAATGAATAATTATTACTAAATATTACATATTAAGAATTGTAATTTATTATATTATATATTAAGCATTATAAGAATTATATAATTATTAATAATATATTACCAATAATTTAATAACAAATTATGCAATTATTTAAAAATTATTTATAATGAAGAGATCTCAAATAATAAACAAAAATGCTAAATAGCTATTAAGGAACACTAATGTAAACCACAGATAACTTGGTAAAATTTTGTTTCATTCTCTCATCACGTAGAAGTCTCAGTTATATAATTTTCAAATTAGTTCTTTTAAGAGACCGTCAATATATTTAGCACATGAAGGTGTTGAAAGATATTACACTGCGAATGAGTCAATAATTAACGAGCTTAATAAATAAATAAATAATGTGATTGTCAGTATCTAGTCACTGGAACTGTCAGCTGCAATGCAAGTGTCTCTGTTTCATCTCTAACCTCCTGCTTTTCAATTAAAATCAAACACAGTCTGGATTATGCTTCCCATTTCTCAGTCTTTATTTTAGAATCCTCATTTGCCGTTGTGTCATACATGTTTAAAAGTTCTAAGCACTTTGAAAACTTTTAATGGAAATGCTGGGGGCTTAATCTCACAAAAAGCACTTTTGCAGAAAGAACCCAAAATTTATCATGTCCCAGTTCACAGAGGGACGATCTAGGTCCTTCAGTGGTCAGCTGCAAATGATATTTCATATCTATGTCAGAATAATTTTCATTATTATCAAAGAAAAGGAATTTCCAATTATTTCTTCTTTGTCTCAGTGAGTCTTTATTTTTTGTTTGGGCCATGATCAAACAAAAATCAAACTCTGAATTCCTAAAGGTAACAGTAATTCGTATTAATCTGCAGTGGCTCATGAAGTTGTTGGTAATATAAGCATGGAAGTAATTTGGAAGGCTATTAAGATGTCATGCATGAAGAACCACATAAATATGATGACCAGAGTAATAGAAAATCAGATCAATTTTAGAGGGCAAGGTTATGCCCTTGGGGATTTAATAAGAAATTGTTCTACAAGTTTATTAAATTGGAACTGACTAGTGTGAAAATATTCTAGTTTTCCATTGTCTTATAAAGGGTTATAAAATTCCAAATAATTAAGTAATGAATGAGGTAATATTTGCTTTTCTCAGAATATATAGAGTAACATACCAGCCATAGCTTGTAGCATAGGGCATCAATACAGCAGAAAATTGTTCAGTTTACCTTAAAAAGTTCTGCTGACATCTTATCCATATCGTTATATAAGTAAAATTTAAAAAAGTAACGGTATATGTTCTGCACATGCCTGTGGACCAAGAAAATGTTGTATTATAGTGGAATAATTCATATGAATTACCAAAGAAGTCAAGTTTTTGTCTTATATATTCAAAAGATATGGTTATTATACAAGGAGGGAAGAAGAAGGAACAAAGCCCAAATTGAGTTTAAAGGACAAATTACTGGCTATTGCTATATATAAACTAGAAATTAAAGGAATTTTCTAAAATAGTAAAGCACTAGCCTTTCAGTAGAAGGATCAAGACAAAACAGCAAGAAACAACATTATTTGTAAGATTAGTCTAAATCATTATATGAAAGGGATTGAGTGAACTTGAGTATACACTTTATATCTTTTGAAGTCCTATTTGAAAAAAAAAACAAACCTGGGCCAAATACAATGTTTTGGAAGAAAAAAAAATGAAAATGATTAATTATTAATTTTAAAGCAAAGAGGAAACCACCTCATACACAGCCTGTACAGGACATCTGCCATCCTGGAATATTCCTGTTTATTCATGTTACTCCTGTATTTCACCATGACAGTATGGGCCAGCATCATCCTAGAGTCATCACGTTTTCTTCAGCTTGTGGTGAACAAATGGGTTGGTATGAATCCTGTGACATATAAATCAGTGTCTCCAGCTGAGTCTTAATTCTGTATGTCTCTCTTTATATCTTCTAGTTTTTTCAAGTCATTTGAGGTGACCTAATCAAGAAAGTGTCTCAGTAGTGAAAAACAGTAAGGGACTAAACATTTTTAGAAATGTCGGATGCACTTTACTGCCACAAGATTAACACATTTTTTATCTGATTAAAAGACCAGATGCTGCTCTATGTTCTTCCAACAATGAGATCGTCCAATAACAAAAATAGAAAACTTGCAAATCTTTGTTATTCTTCGCATTTCAATTGCACAAATTTGCTGTTCAACCTTCTGTGTCTTTTAAAAAGGAATATGTTTGTGCCTGCATAAGAAAAACTAGGCAACAGCTCTTATAATCAAGAGGATCATGATGAACTGGGTTTTCTTGTACAACATAGTACAGTTGAAGAAAATGAGAAGAACTGTGATTCCTGGTATGGGCAATATTAGCAAGTTTGTTTTCCTAAATGTTTTAACTTCCTCATTGCATATTGTATTTCTACAATCAAATTAAATGGGATTGTCACAATAAATTCACCAGCAGTAATAGGACATAAACCCCCAAACCACATTAGCTGTTCAGTGTTATAAGAATTCACAAAGACTTATTTTTCTTTTGCTGGGCTCAGAAGACTCCTCAGAACACGGCCTTTCTCAGCAAAGCAAATCAGCATGGTATATTAGTTATGTAGACTCTAGGCAAAACTATCAAAGAACTTTCAGCAGCACTTCTGGTTTTATTTACAGAAATCAGTTGGACAGTTACACTTCAGAAATAACTGTTAGCATGCCCAGATACTGCTATATACAGACAGATGTACGTCATAACAGGGCACAGATTATGCAAGTGATGGTTTTCCAGGTGGAAATTACCTAAGATTGCTTTCTTTATAAATAGAACTGTAGCAAAGTATCTCACATATCACTTAAAACCCTTTTTTAAAAAAAATTCTATTTTTGCTTATTTGTGTAAGCCTACAAATGCCATAGTGTATGAAGACAAGGTCAGAATCACAGATAGGAAAGCAATAACATCAGTGTATCAGGGCACTGAGCACATCTCACCTTCTTGGAGTTCAACTGTCTGAATCCAAACGGAATCTAGATGAGCTCCTTCACTGGTAGAAGCTGTCCTGAAAAAAGCTGGAAGGCTGCCCCTTCTTTCCTTGGGATCCATTTTTAAGTAACCTGAGGCATGAGCAATGCCCTCACTAGCAAGGAGCTATGGTGTGGGCTTGGAATGTTAGACAGGATCCAGTGTGTAGGCAGTGATCAGGGTAAGCCTGATCAGTGGTGCTGTTCTGTCATGATGATACACGTCCAAGATCAAGCTAATCACTAGGAAAACCTAAAAACTGAGGAGGTATAACCAGTGCAGACATAAGTACCACACAGGGTATCAATACGAGAGCCTTAGCATAAAAAATTAGCTTGCAAGAACAGGAGGAGTATTCTAGGTGTCTTCACAACTCTTCTAAGCAAGGTAATTACCTTTGATTCAACTAGTTGAACTTCTTAATTTAGGCAAACTCCTGGAAGCAGGATTAGGAACCTTATGTTGGGAAGCAATTTGGAGACAGAAACAAAGACCAGATGATTAACAAAGAGGATAAACAAAAATGTGTGTATAAGCTGAAACAGGAAATTGGAAGATACTGTCAATGATATTTTTTTCTTGCTGTGGTCAGTCAAGAATGCCCTCTAATATTTAGCTGTTCAGATTACCTACAGCTGCATCAATAACTAGTCCCTGGGAAAATGCCTGCTACTGTCAGTGACAACATCAACCTCAATAAAAATAAAAATAACTACTCCTATGATTTCAGATAAACATAATTGCATCTTATCTCTTCAAATAGTAGGTCATTGGTAGAAGTGAGGTCAGTGAGATCAGGCAGAAGCGAACTTGATGCAATTAGCATCAGGCAAAAACCTTTTTTTTTTTTCCCCCGAGAAGTTTAGCCAAGGTTAATGAGATAACAGAAACACGAAAATGAGTCTGGACTATATGAAAAGACATTTTTAAGATCAGTAATCAGCCTTGTACTTAAACAGCTGCCATTTAAGAATACAGAGTTTTCAATTTTATGATTTTTTTCTGTGCAATATGAAGCATTGGATCAGCTGATGGCAATTTGAGGTAATATCCTCCCAAGTTATCCCTTCCACTGTGTTATTATTAAGCACAAATAATGTATTCTCCATACTCTTTGTCAACTTGATTTCCCAAAGACTGAGGTCAATGCACTTGTTACATTTAAAATAGCCACAAAAAACTTTGTAGATAATAGAAAGAGATGAATGATTCAATTGTTTTCTGAAGATGCCAGTAATATCTGTTGAGGGGGTACGCAGGTGGGTTGCTAAAGCTGTTTCAGATAAAGTCCTAGGGTTAGGCTAGGAATTGTGAACAGCAGATATCTGTTCCTAAAGAGTTAACTTATAGCGCAAAGTTCTTGAGGTAAAGAATCCTTAATTGCCGATACCCTTTATCCTAAGCTGGATAGGAGTTCAGCTGGCTGAACTAGGAAATTTTAAAGAATAGGTTAGTGCTTACACAAGAAGTAGAAATATAAAACTCAGTTACAAGAAAGGCCTACCTGAAATTTTGCTCCTGTGAAAGAAACCTCAGCCAAATATAAATGAATAATAATCATACTATGTCAATATACAATATCAATTTATCTGCTACGTATATAATCTATGCATATATATGCTATCTATATGTATATGTATATCTATGCTATATGTATATCTATGCTATGTATATAATCTGCAATTATTTATTTATTTAACTTTCACAGGTATATTGATATTGCTGATTATAAATGTATTTCCAGAAGTTGAGTTGGAATTATTGCAGGGCCCAGAATTTCAGTCATCCTCTTACTCATAATACTCTAGCAAATAGGCCACTATTGGCACTATTTTTTGCATTCTTTTTTCAATGAAAGCGATGACAGTCACAGTCATTTCTGTCAAACACGGCATTACCCCTGTTTAGTATACTTATTTCATCTACTCAGGCAACATGCTGGTCAATACCTACTTTTCACTTTATCCCATTAGGATTTACATGTGCAAATGTGCTCATATTCTGTTAAATAACAAGAAATGCCCAAGAGCTTGTGTCAAGAGTATGGCTAAATCCATCTCAGGTGCCTAAAATATGTAGAGTGAATAGCTAGGATGACTAGAATTAATCTAGGACTATTCAACAACCTACAATATACCAGAACAAAAGACTTAAATCTCACTCAGAATTTTTTATGTGTGGTCTTATGAAAACGATAAATCTTAAATATTGTACTTTAGTTTCATACTTAAACAAAAAGAAATTCTTAAAATATCACTTTTTTTTTTCCCCAAAGTGTTCAAAACTAGGCTTGCAATCATATTTATCCATTCTACACTGACTTTTACTTTCCCATGTACTGCAGAGATCATAAAGCAGTTTTAAAGCAAACTGGTTCTCCTCTGATTTGATCATCAACCAAAAGAGACAGAATCAAATTGCAAATTAGATAATTATTTAAAGGGCAGAAAAAGATTCTTGTTGGGGATCAGCTTGAAGTTTATACAGCTGCAACAAGACAAATATCACCTTTTTTCAAATCAAGAGAACCTGACATATTTGTTATTAAAAATAAGTTGCTACTTAATTCCATAATGCTACTATTAATTTCACTTTTTGCTACGACATTTTGGCTATATTTGTTCTGTCTTGCAGAATGAAACCTATTTCATGGAATGAGCAAATATATTTCCACGGTAACTATAAATGCAAGGAAATGTGGTTTCTTTAATCTTTCTAAATAATGAAATGAAAACTTATTACTGTTCTCACATCTATCACCATTTCATATTAAGATATGTTGTTTTTTTCCCTCAATCAACTACACAAACTCCCCAAATATATCATTCTGGTTATTTACTTACCAGCCTAATATAACCAGGCAGATCAATTGCACACCTAAATCTGTTATCCAACATCATGTACAGTCTATTCTTTACAAGTGTGATAAGGAAAATCCAGTTTCCAGACTTCACTTCATGTTTAGGCTTTCAAGGTTTTACAAGAATGATTCCTACTATATTGAATTTGATTTTTTTGAGAGCCAACATAAGCAGAAATACTGTAGCAGAAATCTAGTTGTATAACAGAAGTAGTCTTTGCAATTTCAAGTAGTTTTTCATAGCCCATGAGACCTGAAAATCACCAAAGCACACAAGAAATTTTTAACCTGTGTATATTGACAGCAGGCTTTTCTGATAGATTCATTGAATATTTTACTTTCAAATACCTTGCATACTTACACTTTTCAATTTAGTATTTCTCCCTAATTTTTTCCACACAGATCTTTGAAAATATGAGATAAAATCCTCCAGAAGACAAATAGCAATAGACAATGTTAACAATGAGCATTTTCTGATGTGTGGCATGTTAGTGCTGTAACATTTTTTAACCACTGCTGATGTTGTATTGGCAGAAATCAGTCACTAGGTCCAAATTTTGGCAGCAAATGGAAGAAAAGTCACTTTCTCTCCATTGGATCTTTTTGTTATTTTGCTGGTATATGTGCTAGGATATGGAGAAGAAAAATGTTCAAAGAAAACCCTCCCACCTGCTAATATCAGAATCAAAATCATTGCCATCTGTGGTTTCACTGACAAACTGATCTGCAGTAACTATGACAGGTTTGAAACCAAGTTTTTTCTTTACAAGGCACATATCTCCAGACCCCCTCTGCACTCTGCTATTGAAAAAAATTTTGCTTTCCCTGCAGATGCAATAAGGCTATAAGGTTTTGATCTCATGTGTCATTAAAAGAACATAAGTCTCTTCTGAACACTGCAATTTCAGGAAGTGAGAATGAGCAGGTGAAGGATAATTGGGAAATAAAGAAGAAGAAAAACCTCATTTAGTATTTTGCTTGCCAGACACAGCCAGCTACAGCAGACTCTACTCTGCAGGACACATCTGAGCCAGTCCACAAAGTTTTTTGCCCCTGTGAAAGAGACATGGTCCCATCCTCTGTGAAAGAAATAATATTCTCAGCTGGCTGCCACCAGGACTATAAATCCATGGAATTTTTAGGGAAGTTTAGTGAATTTTTTCTTCAAGCGGTATTAACTATTAAAATGTATATATAGGCATCCCCAAATATTGATGGATAACACCTCACATCCACAGCACCTAGAAACCATTAAGATTGCTAATGAGAAACAGAGAGGGCATGAAAAGCAAAAAAGTCTATTTAACAGTTGTATTGTTACATGTTACCTAATATATATTAATATGCAAAATATGTAATTATCTTAAGGAAAAGTATGAATGACAGAAGATATGGACTTCCAAGCACCTCATCTTAGCATTTCTGAATATTTTTCTATAATCAGTTCAACTTGATGCCAAAACCCAGCAAAGTTCTGATGAAAGTGAGAATCATAGCAATAAAATAATATAACCTTTGTGTGTTTATAGGCATTTCTGGACAGAAACACCAAGTTATGTCATAACTATGGTAAACACAACATATGATGAGCTTGTCACAAGGCCCCTGCTGACCTGTGGTCGGCAGGAAAGCAATCAGCCAGAGTTAAGAGTAAACACTGTACAGTGGTAAAGCACTGTGGCAGTATTAATAGTACTTAGGAAGACTAGGTGCTTGCACTGCTGAAGTCCTTATGTTTGGCATGGCACAGCACCAGTGTGACCTCACTACATTACTCAGCATTATGCAAATATACCACAATCATTAAATTCGTCATCATGTGTATTAGAAATAAGTTTTATGATATATAACCCCTCATTCCCCAGAAGCATGAGGTTCATTCCTGGCTGCTGTTAAAAAAAAAAAAAACAAAAAACAAACCGAAACCCCAAACATACCAGAAACTGCTGAAGAAAACAAGAAGGTAGCAACGAAGAAAACAAGAAGTTAGCAACATATACCAAGACCCAGCGAACTACAAAAATCTCTTACCAGATCAGAGAGTAAGAGCTGACAATCAAGATCATCCATCTCAGAGTGAAGAAAACCATACCGGATGAGTAATAGGTCCTGGCTTGGTTCATTCTTGGCGGATGCTGTGGTAAGAACAATAGGATATAGAGATTAATTCAGCTTCATTTTATAAAGCGTAGGTGGTTATTAGTTATTTCCTCAGCTGACTCAGGAACTTCCTGGATAGTCCCTGCAAGGATGGGACACTGAAGTGATAGGAGATAATAGATCAGTTTAGGACATGGTGATTGACTCATCTCCTAGTGCTTTCATTATAAAACTTTTAAATAACTGTTAGGGAAGCTCTCTTGGTGAGAATTTCCAGTCTCTTGGATTCCCCCAGGCATCTTCTTCTGCTCCCTAGACAATAGATAGGTACTGTAAGTAGTTACCTAACATCCTAGATGGAAAATCTAACCAGCCCAGACACTTCCCTGAGTGTTCCTTGCTGCAGAATCAGCCAAAAAATGTACGTATGGGTAAATCACAGAAATGTTTCCAACAGATCAATAACTGTGCATAGGAAAGTGCTTTTATACATAGAATAGAGATCTAGAAGATATTTTCTAGGTAGATTAAGAAAATCAATACTGGAAGATTTTGAATTGATACAATTCTCATATAGGACTGTGAGACAGCTGGAATTGAAAACAGTGCCTTTGGCAGTCTCATATGATCCTGTTAAAGATGCTGTGGCAATGAGCCCTTCAACATAAATACCCATGACAACGTGTGTCAGGAGAACGTTCTTGGGAGATTTGATTCACCAGGTGAAGATTATCCTAAAAGGCCTAGGGAGGTTTTGAAAACACACTTGTCTCCAAAAATCCTTGCTGGGTAAGGCACAGTTGTGGACTCATCCTGCTTCTAAGTTATCATAATTTTCAATATTCCATACTTACTCTCCATGTCTCCTAAAAGGGTAGAGATTTCAGAAGCTGGTTTAACATTAAAAGTTGAAGTCATAGCCTTATGGATCCAGTCTTTTATTTAAAACAATGTTTTCCTAACAGCTCCCATTCCCCTGAGCAACCATTCTTGCAGTACCTCAATTTGAGTGTAAATACCTTGATAAGGCAATAAGTACTTTGTAGGAGCATTCACAATGAGACTACAACTTAAAGTACCATCTTTAAAATGTCATCCCCATACTTCATTAACCACTGAAAACTAAGTTTTGAAACTGCCATTTTCTATTTACATGTGGCAGCAGGTGGCACTAAGGAAAATGGGAAGTCAGTTATTTCCAATATTTGTGTTTAGTATCTTATAAACTATAATACATTGAGAACAGACAGAAGATTAATTTCTCTTAGAAGACTTTTTGAAATTTTCTCCTAACCCCAAGACATTGTAAAATACTATTTTTTTCCTTCCCTCTTTAAGCTCCATCGAAATCCTGGTATGCACTTGGCAGAGGTATAAGCAAGACTACACAACAGCACAAAGTGCTCCCCACTTCCTAGCAAAACCTCACTTTCACTGGGAACTGAGAAGGATGCATTCTCAATCTAACACTTACATAGCAGCAGCAAATTACATTTCAACAAGGGAATTCTCTGAGGGCCACTTACGGATTTCCTGAACTTGGAGGTTCAAAGGTCCATAAAACTGGCTGAAGATCCCTGCTTTGAATTTTTGAAAAGATTTCTTGGTGTTACATGTGGAAGTTGAATTCTTTACTTAGCATCACCAGTGCTGCATGTTCAGAATTCCATGAGCTGAATCCCACTAAGCATAGCAGACTATTAATAATTATAAGAATTAAGTACTAGTAGCCCAGCATATTTGGTGGTGAATGTAGACTTAACTCTTCACATTGCTATTTTCTCTGATGGGACAGTTGGAAAACGTAACTTCAGCTGGAACACTGAACTTGTCATGCATTTCAAGACATGGGGATCTAAGACAAAAGCTTAACATGATTCTGCATGAGGCCATTGGTCTTCACTGAAAGGTAAATACACTTTTTTCCAGAAAACAAAAAAGCTTATTCTCTTTTCACCTGTAGTACCAAAATGGATTTTTAGTTTCAGTCCCTGTGAGGATTACTTTCTGAAAACCACATCATAGTAGTTTGTCCCTCACTTAGCCAATATCCTCAGTTATCCATACTAAGACTCACAATTTTAAAAGCAATGAAGAACATGGTACACTCTAATTGCCTCTTGACTGCAGGTAGGTTATTGAATAGCCAAAATCGATTTTACTATACAGTGAGCAGGCTTGGAATTAAGGTGGTCTTATTGAAGAGATGGTCAAAAGTAATTTGCAACTGAAGAGTTTTGCATCAGAAAATGCTAATTTGCTTATTACACCTTTAATGCCAGTCAGGACTGTCCAGTTTCCTGAAAACCTACCCAAAAAGGAAATAAACGCTGCAGAGACAATCTAACTTGCATTCTACATAGAGGACTAGGGAAAACTAAAATTTTTATTATTTCAGTGTACTCATTACTTTGTTACAATCTTGTGGGTAAGAAGAAGGGATAAATGCACCCTTAGACCTTTGTCAGTGATACTTCCCTTCCTACTGTATTCTTATTGCAAAGTAACATATTATACAATGGTTTTTGTATATATATTCAGCCATATATGCTCCAGAAAACCTGTTGCTAAATTTGCAGTTGTTGTTTATATGGATTATAAGAAAAGTGATTTATTTATTTATTTATTTCTCCCTCCAAAGACCCATTAAGTGAGACAAAACAGGATTTGGGAAGAAGACTCATATTGTGAGATGAATATCCTGTTTAGAAAATTCTCACCTTAATTCTTTATCTCATTGCTTGTTTTTTTCTAATCCATTCCTCTTAGCTCAATAGAAATACACTTCCAATAGGGAATATACCATTCTGTATTTGACAAGTTAAATTAATTTTGAGGAATTCAGGCCAGTATTTGAAGTTCCAATAAAATTTTAATAAAAGTCTTGTTCTGCAAATTCAGCTTCAGGGAATTTTAACTGGGTATTAAGTGATTATCCCACTTCTAATATTTAAACTATGTGTTTCCCATGTGTATAAGACTGCCCAGAAGATTTTATAATCTCAGGTAAGCAAATGAAGTAATAACAGAGGTTTTTTCTGTGCCATAATTGTAAAGAGTTTTCTGCAGCTTTCTGAAGATTTTACTTGTGTCATTTTGTAGTCTTTACCACTTTTTTTGTGTGTGTCATTTTATGAAAGAAAAATGTGCTGGTTACTATCTGGTATGGTATAATTTATGCTATAACTTATGCATTTATGAATTGTTATTGCACTTTCCTAAGCTTCTTTTGGTTTGGTTTGGTTTGGTTTGGTTTGGTTTCTTTTGCTCTCCTTGTAAGACAGTAAAGTCTTATAATGTATAAAATACCTAGTACAAAGAGCAGCATACATGGTAACCACAAGATGTTTTTATTCAAGATAGTTTAGACTTGGTAGATTTCTCAAAACTACTTAGGATGTATTAAAGAAGAAAAATTTGATTTTCAGGCAGACTCAATTTCCCAAGGAAAATTAGTTTGAATTCATATCTTTTGGCTGGTATTGTTGCAAGAAACTACCGAATGCTGGAACTATCAGTCCACAGCTGTTCATGAATTAAAAATAAACAAACATTCTGAAACAAACCTTGAAAAGAATTTCTCAAGACAGATATTTTCAGGGATATTTGTCAAGCCATGAAACTCTTTTGTTGTAAAAAAATGTATTTCATTAATATTTATGATGAGCTCCATACACTTTCTTCTTCTTTCCTTCAGTCTTTAGTGACATAGTAGATGACAATGATTTCTTCCATAATGAATATGGTGCAATGAACCAATAATTAACCACTCAAAGCCCCCAAGTAGTCACTTATGAGATGGACTACCATTATTAGAGACTAATTAATTATTGGGGGGGTAAAGCAGGGGAGAGTCAAGCCTTCATTAGCTCTGTATAAGTCACTGCTGTCTCCTGGAAAAACTGGATTTTAACTGCTTTTCTAAGGAGATGAGTATTCCAAGGGGAGGTTATCCCCATTTTCTGACAGCCACACTTAATGTGACTTGTACTTCTCTTCTTCTGTTATTCCAATGGGGTTACTGTTAGAGGAAGGTTATAATTAAGACTAAACAAGAAAGATATAGCTGTAAACTATTCAAACATAAGTTTAGGTGAGTTTATGCTTCGTGCCAGATCCTTAAGCAAAATTTAAACTGTAACAGTAGCACCACTCTTTCAAATATTTCCTGCTTCCTCTTTTTTTTCTTTTTTTTCCCTGTGAAGAGATAATAAATCTTAATATGAATCTGGATGAATATTCAATAGGATGAAGTGAAAGATTCAAGCCTGAAAAGCTTGGTGGCCTTCTTCAAGGGGCTAGAGTATTGGTGGATAAGGGAAAAGCAACTAGCATTTTCTGCCTGGACTTGTACAAAGCATTTGACACTGTCCCACATGGCACCCTCATCTCTAAACTGAAGAGACATGAATTTGATGAATGGGCCACTCACTGGATAAGGAATTGGCTGGATGGCCACACTCAGAGTGTTGTGGTCTATGTCTCAAGGTCCATGTGGAGACCAGTGATGAGTGGTGTTCCCTAGAGGTCAGTGTTGGGACCTGTGCTGTTAAACATCTTTGTTGGCAACATGTACAGTGCACCCTAGGCAGGTTTGCTGATGACACTAAGCTGTATGGTGTGGTCAACATGTCAGAGGGAAAGGATGCCATCCAGAGGGACCTTGACACACTTGGGAGATAAACCTGTGTGAACTTCATGAACTACAACAAAGAAGAATGAAAGGGCCTGCATCAGGGCTAGGGAAATCCTTTTTGACCATGTTTATGTAACAGTCTTCGCTGAACTATGTACCGTACAATTCTACAGGATTTTGTTAAAAGAAAATGCTTTAGTGGTATTAAATATAGTGTTATAGTTAGCAACATTTAGAATAGAAAAAAATTTAGATATGCATCTAAATGCAAAAATGAAAACATGTAAAACATTACAATTCTATTTGGCCTGTAGTATCTTCTGCTTTCAGATCTACAGTGTTGATCATTAAATTCAGGAAATTAGTATCTGTGTGTTTGTCATGGTTAAGGTAATGTTTCGTCTTCAATTGCTTTTGAATTGCTTAACTTGGAATCATTTGGGTGCGGTAGCACTAATCTAGACAAAGGAAACTAATCAACTATTTTCATTATAACTCTGGGGAAAGAGTGAAATTGAAATTAAGATTTTCTTTTAGGTCAATGATGGTCTTTCATCTCATATTTCAGGTTTTGACTACCTTTCGCTTGGCAAGTCTTTGCAGTACATTATATTAGTTTTATTTAACTGCAGAATAGGCACAACAACTTGATGTTTAATCTGTAAGAAAGCATTTCAGAAATTATCCAAAACAGTTTATCCTGCTGTTTTCATACCTTCTTCTTGCTTCTGGAACTAAAAGAAGTCAGAAATTTATCACACTCATATTTCTGCCAATTGAAAGCTTCCAAGCTTTCAGTAGTTGGAGACTGTCAGAGACTACTCCCATCTAGGAATTAAGCTTGCTGATAAAAGAGACTTGTAGGGGAAGCCTTGACAGCCTTGGAGCTCCTTGAGAAAAAGCTGGCAGAATGCTCAGCAGAGCTTTTTCTCTAACAGCTCTGCTAAAACCCCCCTCTGTGTTCCCTCTTCTGGTTTTGGTCTGAGGGTCTGGAACGCAGCCGCTGCCTGAAATGCACTGCAGTAGCATTGCTGATATGCCGGTGCCTGGCCATGGGTCCTATTAGCCTGGATCATGACCCTGACCAGTAGAACTGAATTTCTGATTTGAACTTAGATGTGCCTTGTCAATTTGGAGTTGTCTGGTGATCATTAGACTCTTGGATCATCCAGACCCTTGCCCATCACTGGACATTCTTTCTCAGGCATATTGCACTGTGCTGTAGTGTTCATGAGGCCGCTGCCTCTGCCTGTCTTGTCATGACTTCTGACTATGGCTGACCTTTCCTTACAAAGAACCCTGCTCTCCTCACTCCTTGACAGAGACCACCAGACAGAGTTGCCAATATATGGATTGTTGCTGACTTTTGGCCATTAAAGTGTGGCCCCACATCACTCCATCTCCTAGTAGGATTGCATTTAGGAAGGAGTTTAAAAGGTTTGTTTTCTCTGAACTTACTGTTTTAATTGTTGAATCTATTGACTATTCCTTTGTTTGCTGTTTCATAACTGAAAGTTTTCAAGGAGCAAAGGATCCTCAGATGCCCTTGGATGCCAGCAAGGACAGAGAGGCCTTGCAGTGAGACCTTGACAAATTAGCAAAATGGGTAATCACCAACTATATGAAGTTTAACAAGTGCTGGACTCAGCACCTGAGATGGAGCAACCCTGGTTGTGTGTATATGTGGTGGTTTAGTTTTCTTGGGTTTGGTCTGGGCCTTCCCTAGTAACCAGGTTATAACTAAGGAAGTATTCCACACCATTCCTTCACGTAATCAGGGGTATATAAGATGGGGAGTTTCCTCCCTCTCTNGAACCTCCACAGTATAGACTGGGGAATGGAAGGCTGGAGAGCAGTGCTGCAGAAAAGGACTTGAGGGTCCTGGTGGATAGCAAGCTGGATATGAGTCAGCAGTGCCCTGGCAGCCAGGAGGGCCAACCCTGTCTTGGGGGGCATCAGGCAAAGCATCTCCAACTGAGCGAGGGAGGGGATTGTACCACTCTGGGTACAATCCCCTGCACTGGGGCAGCCTCACCTTGAGTCCTGTGTGCAGTTTGGGGCACCTAAAAATGACATTAAACTGTTAGAGAGTGTCCAAAGGAGGGCCACAAGGATGGTGAAGGGCCTTGAGGGGAAGCTGTAGGAGGAGCAGCTGAGGACACTTGGCCTGTTCAGCCTGGAGAAAAGATGGGGGAAGACCTCAATGTGGTTACAGCTTCTTTGTGAGGGGAAGAGGAGGGGGAGGCACTGATGTCTTCTCTGTGGTGATCAGTGACAGGACTCGAGGAAATGGTATGCAGCTGAGTCAGGGGTGGTTTAGGCTGGATATCATGAAAATCTTTTCACCCAGAGGTGCACTGGAACAGGCTCCCCAGGGAAGTGATCACAACACCAAGCCTGTCTGGGTTCAATTTGGACAACACTCTCAGGCACATGGTGTGACTATGGAGGGTGGTCCTGTGCAGGGCTAAGAGCTGGACTCAGTGATCCTTATGGGTCCCTTCCAACTCAGCATGTTCTGTCATGCTATGGGTCTATGATAGGAGACATTAGTACTGCCACAACTTAGCAGGAGAGGTCATGTCCTTACTGAAGTTGTGGGGCATTTGAACACCCATCAAGAATTCTGCGCTGGATCCTATTTCATTAATCACCAGCTCTAGCATGAGCTGACATTATTATCTGCCCACAGATGTATGTGTCTTTCATTTGAACAATCTTTTTCTCCACATAAAGAGAATTGTTAGGGTGAGAGAGATGCATAAAGAAAATGAAAAGTGTCAGCACAAAAGCCTGTAATTTTTAATAAGGTTGTCACAATTATGCATGTCTTATGCTTGCCATTTTTTTCTCCCTAATCAATAATGCACACAATTAATCTTTGCAAGAATCAAAATGTAACATAATTTAAGTATCTTGAAAGAAAAGAGTAAAATTAATTTGAACATTTGAATTAATTTAATTTATTGTTTTCTGTATCACAGACTGAATGGATCTGAGTAGCAAGAGTCAGGAAAACACTGAGGAATTGCAAATTTAAGATATCACATCTTTCTAGAAATCTGCATTTTTGAATAAATTTCTGTTCTATGATGTCTAGTAAAAACAACAAAAAGCATGAAGGCACTGTAAAAGAAATTAATTTTAAAGAAGATAATATATAATAGCAAATTAGTAATAAAAATTCAACATGGGCTTGAAAAGAAAATCATGATTGATTTAATCTTAAACACTGTAGGTATTCCACTTATTCATCTATATAAATGTAAAAAAAAGGGAAAAAAAGGGTCTTTTTCTTGTCCTTTTTTTGTTGAAGTAAAATTCATGTCTAAGTGAGCTATATAGAAATATTGCCTTGTATCTTCAAATAAAAATATGAAACACAAAAGATATCATTAGGAATGGTTTAATAATAAACCAAGCTTAACAGCTCAAGATATATATGCTTTAGAAGAAGATAAAAAAAAGCATAAAATTACTTCACATATAAGTTTTTAAGAAAAAATTAAGCCAGAAAGTTAAATTGTTAGTATTTTATGTTCAGCTATTGTTGTGTCTTATATCTATCAACATCAAAACAAGAAGAAAATATCCATTCAGTTTACACTGTGAGTTCAGCAGCTGGAGGGTCCATGAGAAAATGAAACATCTTTTCACTTGCTTAGCTCTGTTCTTGTTTATAGAATAGAGCTGTCTGTTAATTGTAGAAACTACTACTCCATGAATATGATAGTACTGGAGACTGGAATCACTTTCTGCCAAAAACATTTAGCAGATTAGTGTAAAATTCAATTCTTGCAGATCTTATCATGAGAATGATAATTTGATTTGTGGAAAATACACATAACTGTTTAAGGGAGATATATAACTTTTTAAAATACTGATGGAGAAATAACCAAGCCAGCTATTAGAAAAGCAGTTTTCAAGACAGGTTATATAAAAATACAAATTTTATAAAATAATGTAACATAAAAAACCCCCAACTAAAACTATTCATGTTTTCTTCCATTCTCTTGACATTCTTTCTATCAGTTAGTAGCATTTCTAGTAATGAACTGCTGCTGACTCTGCAGATGATCAGATTTTTTACTGTTTCCAAGCATGGAATAAGAAGGTAATAGATCTCCCAAGTGGTGTAGGTTCATATTGAAATCTAACACTGCTCTTGAAAACAAACACCAGTTATTTGTCAGTTCTATGTGCTATGGGACATCCTGTAAATTTTATTTGTCACCAGGAGAGCATGTTTTGCCCATCAGTTGCTGAGAAGGGAAAAAGATCTACCTGGACTGTCAGGACTAGGCAGACCATTAATGGTCTGTTCCAAAGTGACATATCTTTAGTGTTCTATCTTAGATTTATGATGACTCCTTCTTTGAAGGAAATTTTCACAAAATACAATAATCTCTCCACAAACCACTGTGCCATATTTAGTACCTACATACCATTACCTACAATCATTACATAATAAGATTCAGAACGTCGAAACCTCCTAGCAGTCACTAAGAAGTGCTATAACACATAATACAAGTAGAAATATCGGTACGTTCTCAGCTTCATGTATAGACAGCAGAAGTACATCAACAAAGGCTGTTATCTTTTAAAAATACTTACAAATTAATAAATAGACATGCATCATGAAATATCAGGTATTAAATTAGACAAGTTCTGCACATGGCACTGATAACTTTTTTCTTTTTATTTATTTATTTTTATTTTGGTGGGGAGGAGGATGTGGTTTTACCACCAGCCATTCTTATGGCAGCAGAAATTCATCCTTATCCAGAGCAGTTTAAATAGATTTTTTGATTCCCATGACAGAAAATTTATTATGGTTTCTCTGGTATCTGAAGAAGGCTCAAGCAGTCAAAGGATAAACGCCAGAGGTGGCACCAAACAATGAAATGGAGAAATTCTGCTTCTTCAAAAGGAAGACATAACTAAGGAAGTTATTCATGACTTTGCCATCCATCACTGCTGTTACCTCCTTATAGCTGTACTTATGCCACCGCAGCACAACAGCTCCCAGGACATGAAAAGGTCTTAAATTTTAGTTTTGACAGATTATCTTTAATTAAAGATAATTAGGACTGGAGTCCAGATAGCATCAGCCCAAAAACACTTTCATATCATTTAGCGTAAGCCAAAAGTATGAAAATGCAGCAAAATTTCTGCAGATTTCATCATGGTCAGAATTTATCTCATGTACAGTGTGTGACAGCTGCATGGAGTGTATATATCAGACAGGTACCTGCACCACAAAGCATGGGAGGCTCACTGCTCTCTTAATGAAAGCTGTGTAGATGTAAACTGGTTTGAAATGTGTTGCATGGAGTAATGTGAATTTCCTAAACTCCTAAAAGACACTTTCAAGGATGGAAGATCTTTTTGTCCAAGAACACTAAAAGACTTTCAAGAATGGTATCAAAGGCTATAATCTTTGATTTTCCAGAAATAGGTTTTGACTCTGTTAGACATCAGCTCAGATCTTTTGTCTGTTTATTCCTAAGCTATACACCCAAAATGGAGAGACAAAAAATTAGTCACTCCTGAAAATGTTGACTGGTTTACTTACCACAATTACTGTCACGGAAGACATAATCCTAGGGAGAGTGGGATTGTTTTCTTTGGTGGGTTTTTTCTTTAGCAGATGAGATTATGTGGCAATCAAGAAAGACAATGAAAACTTTGTGCAGGTCAGTGTGTAACTTTCTGTGGAGGTCAGTGTATAAATGAATGACCTATTCATCCTTGAGCTGTTGCAGTTCATCATGTGGTATATTACTCTAAATGTCCATCTGTTTCATTTTATATTACTGTATTGGAATATGAACCATGGCATTTCAGGCCTTTGATGCACAGTTTTTGTCAGAATTAACTTCAGTGGCTGAAGAGGTCACTGTTCGCACAGCTGGAAGTGGCAATCTGCTCAGACACCACAGTGAAAGCTGACAGAAACCATGCATCACAGAACCCACATGTCTACCCTGTTTGATTTTTTTCTGAAATGGCCTGGAGGCATTCTCACAATACAGCATAGCAAAGATGCTGCCTCCTAGATGAATCTGTTAAAGCAAAGTCAAACTCCTAGTTTGTGTCCCTGGTGAAGGTGATCTCAACTGCACGACTTTGTCTTGAAAGTAGAATTCATCTAATTCCAGATACAACACATATCTCTGTAAACATGGAAAGCCTCAACAGGTTGTACTGTGATGGTGGTTTCGGCTCTCAGCTTTCCTTTTGTATAGTTCAAATATAGCCCAAAACGGAACAGAGTGTCCTTGAATACATGGTAGTTTACAGTGATTCAGATGCAGCTAGACAATAAGGAAGTCAGAACCACTAGATGTTTGAAAATACTGTTCTTAACTAACTTCATGCATGAAAGCTCCTCCAAATTTTTGTATCTGATCCTGCCAATCTCTGCAGTCATTTTTCATCAGCAGCATCTTCAAGTCCTTATACTATCAAAATTCTCTCTAGTTGAGAGAAATTGAATTTCAAAATTAAGTTGACTGTGATGCAAGCCACTCATTTCATTTTTTTCTTGATTTGGGACATTTAAGGGTGATGAATCAGTGAATTTATCCATATGGGGTTGAAGGCAATGTTGTGACTTACAAAAATGGAATAAAAAAAATCTAAGGATTTTCCTTTCAACATTTTTTTTTATAGATAGTTTTGGTTTTTGCATTTTTTCTTTCTTTTTTTCTCTCTTTCTGTCTCTCTCTGAGAAGCAGCGAACAATTTAGTAATGAAACATGTTTCCAAAAAAACTGTCATAAAAACTGATAAGAATTTAAGGTTTGCTCATCTATAATGCTGGGTTTTTGTCCTTTAATGATAGAGCTCTTTGGATATTAATTTGTAATTTCATTCCCTAGAATAAAAGCTATGGAAATTGTTTTTCAAGTAGTGCCTTGAACAAGGAATAAAAGAAGAGACATATACACACCTTTCAGGCTCCTTTTCTCCAGGTTAAACCAACCCAGCTCCACCCACTCCTCATAAGGCTTGTGGTCCAGACCTTTCACCAGGTCTGTTGCCCTTCTCCGGACATATTCCAGAATTCTTCCTTGTAGCAAGGAGACCAAAATAGAATCATAGAGTTAAATAACACATGCTTTTAAATTAAATCAATGCATTGAAAGAGGGAGAAAGTAAAGTTGAATACTGTGTTTGTTTTGTGTTATATTTCTATGTTAAATGAAAGGCTTTAAACAAATATATGCTGCATTGAGTTTTTTTCTTAGAAAGAATATTCCTAATTGAAATATTTTTCAGTTTATTTAAGACAAGAGACATTTGGTTTTATAAGAAAAGGACAAGTAAGATACACTTGAATGTCAATTCTTAGTGTTTTATTTTCTGTTAATGTGCTGTCCTGAAATATATAGTAATATTTTAATTGTAGATGAGAAATAGACTGAGTGTCCATAGAGAGTTTTCTGGTAACCAAGTTTCATATTTCTTGGCTTTTAATGGACAAAACATTTAAACAACTGGTTTGTGGACCCTTGAATTTTTGTTAACCTAGCCATAACATCTCAGAGGTGAAGGTTTAAAATTTCCCTTAGTTTATGCCCTTCAGCATTATGAAATTGTAAAGTACAATCAAACTCTCATTCCCACAGGAAGTTGACATATTCTACCATATGCCCTTCGGGCACCTCTCTGTGGCATAGCAGCAGCTACAGCCACTGAGCCTAAGGTAGTAATATGTCCCCAAGATTCCACCCTTGGCAGAAATATCACTGCTTATTGCCCTCTTAGCTTGGAAATGCAGCGTAATTTAGGAACTGTAAACAAGTCACTGCCTTTACTGTAGCTCTTTCCAATATGTCACTAACAGCCCACCTCAAGCAGCTAGTCTAGAAGGCTAAGTTTCATGTCATGATTTCTGTCTACTCCTAACTCTTTCACTGATATATTTTTCCATGTCTGGGTTTGTGCAAATGGGCTATTTCAGAGATGCTGCTTCCTATGACTGATAGTCAAGACACATGGCTTCAAGGATTGTAAATATGCAGAATGAAATGAGGAGATAGGGCTAGAAATGTGTCACAAAATTACTGTAGTGTCACTATTCATTACCTTGTTTATTTGTTTCTATTAATCATAATAAGCAGTCTCTGTCTTTCATCTGTACATTGAGAAAGTAGACATGCTGTGACATGGAAAGTGAACAGGAGTGTTAGAGCTTTCATTTCTCTTTTCTCTGTGGAACATCCATAGTAAAGAAAAATCTCCTCAACTCCAAGGTTCAGCCAGCATTATTCAAAGCTGAAAAAATTTTAGACTTTTGGTGTACAATGAAAGCTAACAAACTGCTTATCTGAGAATAAAGGGATTTTTTTTAGTCACCATTCTCTTACAGCAAATGGCTTATGGTTCTTCCTTTAAAAAGGACAAAGTTACTTATGACAAGGACTGAGTAATGTAGCAATGGGTGAATGAAAGATTTCTGGGAAAGAAAAGAATTCCCAATAGGCTTCAGCAAAACTGTACATGAAATGTCCCACAAAGGCTAAAAGGTGATAAAGTTCACAGTATGATGAACTGGCAGAATTATGAACTCCTGGTGAGACGTTTTGCTTGCTAAGGAAGACACTAACTCAGTTATGAACTTGCTGTGTCTTCTAAAATATGAAAGCATTACACTATCAGTAACTCATGTTTGAATGACATGGATCATACCAATAAAGTCACTATCTAGGGTGAAAGGGAGGGGGTGGGAAGAAAAAAAAAATTCCACGTCTGTCAGTTAGCTGTTCCTACAATCTGATGGCTAAATGTCATCTCTCTCTAAAAATGAATGAGGGAGTGTAGTGAGCTTATTCAGTCAGAAAGTGAGCACTACACTCCAGCCCTTGCAGGAAATGAGGGAGACAATAAGAGAAAAAATGAGTAAAAGTGGGTTAAGATAAAGACAGTTCAAAAAATGAAGGAAAGAGGGAAAAAATCCCTCACCAAAACTAAACAATGCAAAGAAGTATGGTGCCCAGCTAGTCTCTGAACAATCATTTCTACTCCAAAACTGCGATTTCCTCAGTTTTTGTCACTAAGCTTGATGTTAATGGTAAAGAAAAAGGGGTGGAGATTTTTCTGTTTGTCTGGGAAAGAGTTAATTTTCTTCATAGGAACCTAAATGTGCTACGTTTTGGATTTGTGGCTAAAACAGTCTTGACACTAACAGTAAAATCAAGGAATTGTAGAATAATAAAATTGAAAAAAAGGTTTGGGTTGGAAGGGACCTTAAAGATCATTTAGTTTCAACCTGCCTGTCATGGCCTGGGGAACCGTTTTTTCAACCATTTACTTGCCCATGTAAAAGTTCCTCTCCATCTCTCTTTTGTCCTCCTTCAGGTACTGGAAGACTGATTAGAAGGTCTGCCTGGAGTTTTTTATTCCCCAGGCTGAACAACACCGACTGTGTCAGTGTGTCTTCGTAGGAGAAGTGATCCACCCCTCATCATCTTTGTGGTCCTCCTGTGGACCTTTTTGAGCCAGTCCATGTCTCCACGTCTTTCCTGTACTGGTGCCCTCAAAGCTGGACACAGTATTCCAGGTGAGATCTCATGAAGCAGAGTAGAGGGGGAGAATCACCTCCCTCAATCTCCTGGTCTGCTGGGGGAAGAAAGAGGAAGCCAGGATATTTGGAGTTAGGACATTAGTCTTCTCAAGTAACTGTTACACATATGGAGCCCTGTTTTCTAGGAAGTGACTAAATACCTGCCTGCTGATGGAATTAGTGAATGAATTTCTTTGCTTGTGTACACATTTTTGTTTCCCCTACTAATCTGTTTTTATCTCAACTCACAAGTTTTCTTCCTTTTTTCTTTTCTCATTCTGCCTCCTATCCAGGAGGGGTAGAGTGAGTGAGCAACTAGATGGGTATTTATCTGCCAGCCAGCCTCAACCCACTACAAGAGGCCAGTGATTTGCTTTAACACCCTGAAAAGTGTTAATTTATCTGTTGTCTCTTTCATAGCACTCTGTTCTGCAAAATTTCTGGTGTATCTGTCTTTCCGTCTCCATTTCCTTGTTTTGTTTTTCACTTGCTTTGAAAATTAAAGTACTGAAATGCAATTACTCGCATAAACCTTTTAATAGTCATCTAGTACTTCAAGCAGTACTGTTGCTATATCTTAGACTTTTTTGCCATATAATATTCCATTAATCACAAAGGGATGAAGTAAATATACCAATCACAAAACTCCTTTCAGGACTTGTCAAAAATATTTTTTTAGATATCATTTTTCCATTTATTATTTCTCTCATTTCTACTCTCTGTATTATCTGACTCCAGCATCATAGGAAACTATCACGTGGTCTGTCACTTGGTCACTTTGGCATAGATCTTGATAGTTTAGACTTGAATTTACTTTAGTTTTCTTAACATTTCTTACTTTTCTGAAACTTGTTCACTGTTCCATAGAATTTTTGCTGTTAATATATCATTTCACTAATTTTAGCACTCTGCTCAGTATCTCTTAAACTTTCCAGTTTGAATACCCATTCTGTGTATCTGTTGAAGTGGAACACAATGCATGTTACATGATGTTATATATTTTATTCATATTACTCTTACTATGCCCAGCGCAGAGTTTCCTAAATATGTTGAGTATATTTTGAGATATCAGCATATTCCAGAACATGTATCAATCTGTCATCTTGAATCTTATCAAAATCAATAAACAGAGATAACTCTCTAATTAATTAGCAGAGATATTATGAGAGCAATTTGATATATAGTTGAGAGAGTATAGTTGAGAGGCTCAGGCACATACAGTCCACTTTCCTTGTAAATTATAATTTAGATCACCAGTGTGGAAAATATCATTTCACACTTGATTTGCTACTTTGCAGAAAAGAACACTAAGATTCACATTTGTTTCCCAACCTTCACATTCCAGGGTTCATCTGACATGTTGTCATATGTGTGGTATGCAGTACATAGTATAGTTTCACAGGTATGCTAAAAGACCTCATTTTTCTCATCTATCTATTTATCTATCTGGCATGTCATGTTGTCTTTTCAAAACTAGAATGCTGACAATATCTATTTCCATAGTATGTTAATACTTTAATATTTTCTCAGCTCATTTGTTGAACATTGGTTATAAGATTAGCTCAGCATGTAGCAGAAATGTGGGCAGTAGGAAGGGTAAAGATAAGTTTTACTTTGATGTGAAGAACTTCTTTAGGGATGAGGGGTTCAGAAAGGGACCCCATAAATTAATAATGAGATTAAGTCTTTTTAAAAAGACAACTCTACTGTGATAGAAAATCTAATGAGAATTAATCCCTTCTTTGAGGTGTGGAATTGACACTCCCTAGTGTAAAATGAATTAATCTGACAAAAATTTACTGCAGCCCTAAATGTTCTACAGCTGCAGAACTGAGTACTACAGATGTGCAGCACAGCCATCTCTATTAGGGGAATTCTGACAGCTGTCACAAACTCTCTGCTCATTGTTAAGTGACTGTCAATCCCATTACTTACCTCTTTACATGCCAAGGGAATGCTTCATGCTTCAAGCAAAGTAAAAGGTATAGTTTGAGAACCTATCACAGTCTGCTTGTAATAGTGGTTTTATCAAATACATATGCAAAACTCATTTGTAGAAATAAATCAAATGCAGACAAATCCAACACATTAATTAAAACAAACAGGACTCATCTATGTAAGTTGCAAATGATATTTCAAAATCCTGGCAATCAACATGTTTGTTTCCTATCAGCCATAAATGATCACAGTTTGGGTAACAGAGAACCATTTAGCCTATGTTAGGATTAAGTAGTGCAACTAACGAGAAATGTCTGAAATGATGTAAATGTAAGCAGTCTTAGAAGAACAGAGGCTTGAACTGTGTCAAAGTTAATTTACTAAGTTAAAAGAATAATGGATGCCAACAGCGCAGAGCCCTGATATTAAGCAATAAGAAAGAAAAAGAGACATGCCATTCTAGAGATCTGAATTCCAGAAGTCTATTTAAGCCACATTAGGCCAGTAGGAAACTCCTCCTTTGAATTTTAAAATGTCATAACAGACACAAAATGGAAAATATCTTCTGTCTTGTTCTTTGCAAGCTGCAATTCACTTTCCAGTTGAAATGTGAAAAATTACGTTATAGCCAAATATTGATCAAAAAAGGCATTTTGATGAGGTCTGAATGCATATATTTAATCTATTAATAGAGAAATAAACGTTAATGAAACTATGTGAACAAAGTACAATGCTGAATAGTAAGAAGGTCACACAAGCTTTTTTTATTTCTGCTTGGGGCCAAAAGTAACATTTAGATGTTCACAATATTTTGGATGTTATATCATTAGCCATTCTCTGCCTGGAGAAAGAAGAACTGATAAACTTCAGGTTTGTATATAGAAATAATATATTAAATATTGCTTAAGTTTAGAAGTGGTTTTATATTCAGTTCTGTTCTGAAATGGCATAATTTCTGATAAGTATGCTATATTCAATAGAAAAGGGAAATGTCATACTTACAGAAGACAAGAAACCAGACTATACTATTTTTATAATATTTCTATATGACAGTCTGGGAAGGATTTACTGCTCCCATGTATAGTACCATATAGATTATTTAATGGTATATAACAAAAAAAATGAAGTCTGGAATCCTTATTGAAAGCATATGGAATTAACTGAAGTTTCACCTCATCACATAATCATAAGCACTGCATTTGGAGAAAGAAATTGAAAGGGTGAGGTTAAACAAAAAAAAGGTTCATTCACTTTCCTGTCATGCAAGAGTCAGTGGATAGTGAATGGATAAAGGAGGCAAAGTGCACCTTTAAACATGAAAGATCAACAGAGGTTAAAAGAAGTCATGCTCGCAAAAATTTCCTCAAAATATGATATATTATTTTCATTCAAGTACTTACCAAGAATGAAATACTTGCCATAGAGAAAAATTTCAATTAAAAAAACCCCAACTATTTTAGAGATTACTGTAGGAGAATATATGCAATTTACTGCCAGTCTGTTTATTCTCAGCCCTCAGTTTTCTTTAAAAGATGAATTAAAATTATATGGTAGTTGTAGTGAAGATGAATTATGTATTCCTTATAAAACTCCTATATCTAATCTTCCTTATTTATAGATAAGCACATGACCAAGTAATCACAGAGCCAGAGACATACTGAATAATAGAATTGTTGATATCAGCCTCTGAAGGAAGGGACCTTCAGAGCTCTTCCAGTGCAATCTCTGTGCTCAACCCAGTTGTCCAGGACTGTGTCCAGGTGACCTTTGAGTATCTCCAAGGTGGGAGACTCCACCAACTCTCTGGGCAATCTGTGCCAGTGCTCAGTCACCCTCACAGTAAAAAAGTGTTTTCTGATGGTACCGTCTGTGTTTCAGTTTGTGCCTGTTGCCTTTTGCTTTGTCACTGGCTACTGAGAAGAGTTTGCCTTGGTATTCTTTACTATTTCCATTCAAATATTTTACACATTTTTAAGAATACTGCTTGGCCTTCTATTCAGAGTAAAGAGTCCCAGTTCCCTTAGCCTCTCCTCACAGGAGAATTACTTCAGCTTCTTAACCATCTTTGTGGTCTTTTGCTGGACTGGCTTCAGGATGTCCAACTTTTGCACCAAGGAGTCCAGAATTGTGCTCAGTGCTCCAAGTGCTGCCTCACCGCTACTGAGAAGAGGGGAAGGATCACCTTCCTCCTCCTGCTTTTTTTACTGTTGCTGAGGATTCAAGTTTTTTAGGCTTTCATTTTGTGTTTAAGTTTCCTTACCTCTTGGTATTTTTGCCTGACTTCCTGCTTATTGATGTGGACTGCTTTTAAGCTTGGAGAAGGGGATTGATATCAATCAACTTTCCTGGGCCCCTTTCCCTGACAGGGCCTTATACGATGGGATTCTTTCAAGCAGATCCCAGGAGAGGCAAAAGTCTGCTCTCTTGAAATCCAAGGTTATGTTCTTGCTATTTGCCCTGTCCTCTTCTCTCAGGATCCTGAACTTGGCCATCTCATTTTCACTGAGGTCAATGGTGCCTTCAACCTTTAGCTCCCCAATGAGTCCTCCCTTTTTAGTGAGTGTGAAGTCCAGCAGAGCACCTTTGTTTATTTGTTTACTGTCATCAATCACTAATAGTGAAATTTACATAACATTGTCTTGAAATTTTCCTATAAAAAAGACTTTTAAAATCCCTTTTGTTCAAAAAACCAAAAAAACAAAAAAAAGAAAAAAGAAGGGAAGCTGTTTTATTTCTATTTCTATTTTATATTCTATTTATATTTCTATTTCTATTTTATTTTTTATATTTATATAAAAATTATATTTCTATTTCTATTTTATATTTTATTTATATATTTTATATTCTATTTATATTTCTATTTATTTTTTATTTCTATTTATATTTTATTTTTATTTCTATTTATAGAAATCGTGTATCTATTTATATACACCTTTCCAGTCTAAGTTCTCCCAAATGCCCTGTGTTTGGGGTTTGAAAAATATTTGATTCCTAGCCAAAGATCAAGAACTCAAAAAAAAAAAAATCCTTTAGCTTTAGCTGGATGTACACCTCTTGAAATCAATAGGTAGTGTTCTACTGGCTACTCTGAACCATAGGTCAAGTCCTTACAGGGCAACGGTGAAGAACACTAATTTATGAAACCTTTTGAAGCTGTACAAAATTTTTCTGAGCTTATCATGGATAATTTGAGCAAAGCTCAGTCGCACTTTGATCACATGAATGACTTTTTTTTCTTTAATGGCACAGATAAGAGAGTGAAGGAACCATGATTGTTTAGTCTGGAAAAGGGAAGTCATGAAGGGCGTCTAACAACATTTTAAAACTGCAGAGTAGGTTGCCAAGAAGACAGAGCAAAGTTGTTCACTGAAGTGTCCAGTAACAAAGTTAGAAACTGGTCATAAACTGGAATGCAAGAGGATTCACTAGGAGAATAATCCAACATTGGAATGAGTTGTGCTTACAGGTTATTTAGCATTGGTCCTTGGAGATCTTCAAATTGCAGCTGGACAAAACCTTGAGCAACTGATCTCAATTCAGTTTTGGCTGAACTGGACACACCCTGAGATCTCTTCTAACCTAAATGATTTCTTGACTCAGAGTTCTTCTGAGGGCATTGGATCCTTATAGCACTTCCCATTACTATATATTTTATGTGAAAATTAAGCTGTGCATGCAAACACAAACATATATAAATTAGTTTTCTTTGATATCTTAATGGTGATTTCAGCAATGGTTTACCAAAACTATAACTCAAAAATTAAAAAATACATAATTTTAAGCTTTGCCATATAAACTTTCTGTTTGCATCCATCCCTACATAATAGAACACAAATCAAAATCCTGGCCTTACTAAGTTATTCACAGGTTTGTCATCATAATGAGCAGAATTTTCATTGAAAATCAAAGATTGTCAAATATGAATTATTCTAGTGAGTTACAGAGTAGAAGAAGACTTTTTTAATTTTATTTTTCAATTCAATTTAATTTAANTTGGGGTTTGAAAAATATTTGATTCCTAGCCAAAGATCAAGAACTCAAAAAAAAAAAAATCCTTTAGCTTTAGCTGGATGTACACCTCTTGAAATCAATAGGTAGTGTTCTACTGGCTACTCTGAACCATAGGTCAAGTCCTTACAGGGCAACGGTGAAGAACACTAATTTATGAAACCTTTTGAAGCTGTACAAAATTTTTCTGAGCTTATCATGGATAATTTGAGCAAAGCTCAGTCGCACTTTGATCACATGAATGACTTTTTTTTCTTTAATGGCACAGATAAGAGAGTGAAGGAACCATGATTGTTTAGTCTGGAAAAGGGAAGTCATGAAGGGCGTCTAACAACATTTTAAAACTGCAGAGTAGGTTGCCAAGAAGACAGAGCAAAGTTGTTCACCGAAGTGTCCAGTAACAAAGTTAGAAACTGGTCATAAACTGGAATGCAAGAGGATTCACTAGGAGAATAATCCAACATTGGAATGAGTTGTGCTTACAGGTTATTTAGCATTGGTCCTTGGAGATCTTCAAATTGCAGCTGGACAAAACCTTGAGCAACTGATCTCAATTCAGTTTTGGCTGAACTGGACACACCCTGAGACCTCTTCTAACCTAAATGATTTCTTGACTCAGAGTTCTTCTGAGGGCATTGGATCCTTATAGCACTTCCCATTACTATATATTTTATGTGAAAATTAAGCTGTGCATGCAAACACAAACATATATAAATTAGTTTTCTTTGATATCTTAATGGTGATTTCAGCAATGGTTTACCAAAACTATAACTCAAAAATTAAAAAATACATAATTTTAAGCTTTGCCATGTAAACTTTCTGTTTGCATCCATCCCTACATAATAGAACACAAATCAAAATCCTGGCCTTACTAAGTTATTCACAGCTTTGTCATCATAATGAGCAGAATTTTCATTGAAAATCAAAGATTGTCAAAAATGAATTATTCTAGTGAGTTACAGAGTAGAAGAAGACTTTTTTAATTTTATTTTTCAATTCAATTTAATTTAAATATGGAGTTTTTGCTTTTGAGGTCAAGATTCAGAAAACTTTTGATACAGCTGCAGAACATGATAGGGCAAAACCAGAAGTACTGAAAAACCATGAAACCTATATTTTCAAAAATGTTGCCTTCTGAAAGCAGAAATAACCTAATAACAGCTGCTTTTACAGTCATTTTCACTTTTACCCTCTGAAAATGCAGTTTATGAAATTATAATATTCCTTTTGGTACGTTTGCTAAGTGAAAGAACCTATGATATTTAACTAAGTTAAGTTCCTTTGCTGGGAAAATAAAAAAGAATCTCAAATATTTGAAACTTTAAATTCTCTTAGATGTTGCCTTAAATGCTAGAAAAACTTTTGAGATCTTACATTTATAAGATTTATTAATAAAATCTAAAATTATTTAGTGCTTTTATTACAGAACCAGGTATGAATGTCTGTTTCTTTTGAGTTGCATTCTAAAAGTCTCTACTGGATAATCTCACTGTGAGTGGTCAATCATACTGACTACCCAAAAACTTTTATGCCATAATTTAAAAAATGTAGTACAATTTTATTCACACGTTTGTTGAACTAGTTGAGAAAGACCTTAATGATTTATTCAACAGAAAATAAGCTGGGAGAGGCTACCCTTTCTTTCAGGATGGAACTTTAAATACAAGTGCTAGAGTTTTTGTCTTTCAATAAGCTTGGAAATTTTGATTACATAGCATAATCATACAACTAATGATACAGTTGAAAGCCTTCCATCGTAAACGTACTTAATGCTTGTAATGTCAGTGGAAGTAATTATAGAAAAAAAAGAAGCAAATCTGTGTAGGAAAAGGTGTCAGTATTTGTCCCTTAAACCCTGGGAAAATACTAGAAAATCTTTTTGAAAGATCTGACCCTTAGTCCCAGCACCGTAAAATATGAAGAGCCATCAATGCCTAATATGTTTCTAATATTTCATTCTAAGGATTAAATACATTGCATGAAAGTCATGTTGGCATGAAATTCAAATAGTTCTCATAGGATATTTCAGTGTATAATTTAGAAAGGGTTTCCTTCTTTCTCTATTTGCTTACTTACTTATTTCCTTCTTCAGAAAACCAAATTCAGTATTTTCTGACTTTAAAAAAGTTTTTCTTTTTTCATTCTAGGTATTCACAGGTCCATCGATAGCTCATGTTTTATTAAATCTTTAATAAATAACATTATAACTTTTCTTTATAACCTCAAATCAATACAATGCTGTGAAGATAAGGTCACTTCTGACCTTTATGTTTTATATCATTTTTATTAAACTTAGGTAAGTCAGTAGCTCTTTATTCATAGTTTGAAAATTACATTATAAAATGAGCATTTGAAACTTTCTCTTGGAGCACAGGTGCAGTAAATAACACCATAGAAAGCCACAGTGTCAGCTTGCCACTTAATCTCTTTAGAAATACCTAAACTGAGCATGTGAAAATATAAATAAACAAAATTTTAAAAATTATGTGAATATATTTTGTTCTGCATATATGTAAATCCGTTACCAGCATTTGTCGAATGTGCATGTCACCAAGTACCAAAAATCTTATAACTTTTAGAAATATTTGTTACTCTATATATTAAAATGAAATAATTTTATCAAGTAAAGCAATTTTTAAGGTGATAAATACATATTAAAAAGTCCACATTCTTGCTAGAACATATTTTTTTATTACTATGAATCAATTATTGTCTTAATTATTTTGGCAAAATCAGAACGATTTACAGTAATGATTGACTAAGTCACCATATTTGTTATAACATAATCATTAGTAGAATTCATTGCTGTTTAGCATTTCATAGAATAAGTTGTTTTACAAAATTTGTTTTACAAAATCAGTGTCCACATACACCAGAGAAGTATAATTTCTAAAGAAGAAACAGCAGTCGAAAAACCCCAATTTACTGCCAAAAGGGCTCAGATTTTCTCCTTCAAAAGAAAAGTGGCTTAGGCTGTTTTAAATTCATACTCTAACATCCTATACTAAAAGTATAGTGGAAGTACTAGAAGACCAAAGGACAGAGAACTGCAGCATTAATCAATGTAAATTCTGTGTTGGGTTTGCACTGCAATGTGTTGGTAGTGGTGGGGCTACAGGGGTGGCTTCTGTGAGAAGCTGCCTGAGGCTTCCCCCAACTCCTACAGTATCGATGCCAGCTGGCTCCAGGACAGATTGCTGCTGGCCAAGGCTGAGCCCATCAGCAACAGTGGGAGTGCCTCTGGGATAATGTATTTTAAAAGGGTAAAAAAAAGTATTGCACAGAACTCATTTCATCCAGAAAAGAAAGGAGCAGAGGATATATGAGAGGAACAACTCCCCTGACACCAAGGTCAATAAAGAAGAAAGGGGTGAAAGCTCTCCAGGTGCCGGAGCAAAGATTCCCCTGCAGCCCAGGTGCGGATCACAGTGAGGCAGCTGTGTCCCTGCAGCACATGGGGGTTCACAGTGGGGCAGAGATCCACCTGCAGCCCATGGAGGATCCCACACTAGAGCATGTGTATTCCCAAAGGAGGATGTGAACCCATGAGAAGTCCATGCTGGAGCAAGTTTCAGGCAGGACATGTGGACCCATGGGAGAGAGAAGTAGACACATGGAGAGTGGAGCAGGTTTGGTTGTTAACCCATGGAGGACCCACACTGGAACAGCCCATTCCTGAAGGACTGCACCCCATGGAATAGACACATGCTGAAGCAGTTTGTGAAGAACTGTAACCCGTGGGAAGGACTCATGTTGGAGCAGTGTGTGGAGGACTGTCTCCGGTGGGAGGGACTCCATGCTGGAGCAAGAAAAGAGTGCAAGGAGTCTTCCCCCTGAGGAGGAAGGAGCAGCAAAGTGATGAACTGACCACAGCCTCTATTCCCTGTCCTTCTTCACTGTTGTGTGGGACGAGATAATAAAATCAGGAGTGAAGCTGAGCCCAGGAAGATGGACGAGGAAAGAAGATTTATTTTTGGTTTTTCATAATCCTATTCTGATTTCATTGATAAAACATCAAATTAGTTTTTCCTCAAGTGGAGTCTGTTTTGCCCATGACAGTCACTGGCGAGGGATCTCTTCCTGACCTTACCTCAACCCACAAGCCTTTGATTGTATTTGCTCTTCCCTGCCCAGCTGAGGTTAGTGATAGAGCAGCAGTAGGTGGGCACCTAGTATCCTGCCAGGGTATATTCACCACACTCCTAAAAGACTTCTATGCTCCAGTTCATATTAAATACTTGTATGCCAGAAGCTTACAATATGAAATTTCAACAAGGGTCCCAGAGTGGTATTTGCTAAAAAGGAAATCTTTGCATGGTTTACTATGTGAAAAATCTCATTAAAACAGGTGTTTTAATGTGTTTAGTCATGGGTAGTTACATATTTTCCTGGCTGCAAAAATAACATTAAGAAAATATTCTACAATCTGTGTATATTATTAGGATTCTATAAATATAAAAATAAGAGAGAAAGGGATAATTCATCTCCAGGCATTTCAGATGGACCATAAATAATACTTAATGTGTTTTGTTCAGTTCTTTCAGAATCAGCTCACTTGTTGGGTGGGACATTTACTCCATTTCCACATATAAGGTTAGTGAAATCCTATTCTTTCTAAAATGAAGAAAGAAAATGGCGATTTTATAGACCTTTCAGCCCTTTTTGCAAAGGCATCAATCTGGCCTGAATTCTTTTCTACCTTACACTTTGTGTTACCTGTGTTTCCCATATAGATCAATGTTAAAATTCCCCTTGGATTCTGGATCAGGCTTTGAATGATTTTTGGGCAATGTTGTACAAAGGCTACTAAAAATATGAATAATATATGTCTATTACTTCAACTCTGCAAGCCGCATTTGCTATATAAAAATACTATTTTTATATTATTTCACTTAGATTGAGCTATGAATAGCTACTAGTGAGCATATTTTAAGACTGATTGAATTTTTGTATACTCAACAGTAGTATTGCTGCAGAGATTTAATGAAGAGTTCATTCCTTACACCCTAAATCTTTATTTTACACATTTTTAGGAACTTTATAGGCTAGAATATTTCTTGTTCAGAAGGGGCCTGAAGGCAGTAGACATCTTTGCAGTGATTTTAATGAGCTTTGGGTCAACTTTGCTATATTCTGGGAAAACAGAGTATTCCTGGGTGACAACACAAATTTAGATTTTGAGTAAAAGTCGACATTCAAAGAAGTTAAGGCCAAAAAAGATTATCATAATAATTTCATTTTCTGTTCCATAAAACACAGACTATAATATCACACACAAATGACTACATTCAACGATGTGGGAATTATTGAATGTAACAGGTGTAAAAGAAGATTGTAAAAGGGATTGTGGAGCAAAGGAAGAAAATGGACAGAGAAAGAAAACAAACTGTTATGAGTTGGTTAAAGTGGAACTCCTCAAATGGTCTTTCTCAAGCATAGACATTACAATGCATTCCAGATAATATTTTTGTTAGCAGCTGTGGCACCATCTAGACTATGCACACATAGATTCCAACTTCTACTCTCATCTACCTCTCCTCAATATGGGACTAGGTATCATCATAAACAACCCCGAAGGTACTATGACAGCAGTCCAGATTTTTCTGGATGGGAAAATTCAGGGATTTTTGTCTCTTACAGCATCTCGTATGTTCACCCATAAGGCAGAAATGACAACTTGATACTTTAGAGCACTCCCCTACCTGGATATGATCCAGTTTCTTACAGCATGAGATGTGGTATTGAGGACCCTGGGAAAAGACAGGATGACAATGCTGATTTTCAGGAGACCAAACTTGGACCTGTTCAGAGATCTGTTTGGAAGAGGCCCATGACATATCCTGGAGCTGAGTCCAGGAGAGCTGTCTAATTTTAAAGGATGACCTCCTTTAAGCTTAAGAATGAACAATTCTGAAATACACAAAACAACACAAAGGCAACAGGAGGCCTGCATAGGTGAACAGGTTGCTCTTGATGAGGCATTAGAGAGATATATAACTTTCATAATAGTGGGCAATGCTACCTGTTTGGCAGTCATCCTCCTCCCCTGTGGTAGTCTGTTCATCTCCTGTGCCTTTCCCCACTCAGGCATGATCTGTGGTGCCAACTTCAGGACAAGCATTTATGATTGGCAGTGATACTGATAGGAAGAAACAGGTCTACTGTTTTTGTGCTGGGCATCTTTTCTGTCTTTCCTGCAGAGTGGGAAAAATAAAGTTTTCATTATCTTCTTGTTTGCCCATGTCAAGGAGGATAATTGCTGAAAGTCAAGCAGCTTTTCAAATAGCCAAGAGCACTCTGATTTTTAGATCAAGTATCTCATTACAACACAGTTATATGACAGATCCAATGAAAAAGAAGTAAATAAGTAAGTAAATAAATAAATGAATACAAGATCCTATTTGTAGCTACACAAACCAAAATGGTTTTGTAGGACAAAAACAAATTAAGCTTACCTATGTTAAATAAAGGTAAATAATGTTCTGGACTTGGAAAAGTTTCTTTAAGGGGAATTCTATAATCCAAATATTAAGGTCTAAGGACCTTCTTTGATGTGACTAGAACCATTTATATATTTATAATTTTAGTCTCAATAGAAAGAGATGTTATTCCATCGCATTTAATATGTACTGCCTGGACTACTGTGGCTCAGTAATGAGTATAGTCACAAGACAGTTAAATATAAATTATATCAATTTCAGGTTAGTTCAGATCAGATTCCACATTTTTCCAAGATGATTGCTTTTTTTTCCCCAGTGGAAAAAAAGTATGTAATTTTATGTTGTGCATAAATTCCATCATGCTTTACAGGTATCCCACCTTGTCAAGAAGATGTGCATCTCCTTTTTTTTCTTTTTTTGCACAACCAGAAGTGCCCCTGAGCCACATGTGATTTCATGGATGGCAGAACATTGATTTTGCAACAGGAATGGGGAAGTAACTTTAAATTACTTAAACCAGACTAGCTGTTGAGTAGGTGACATGGCCTGGGATCCAGATGTTTGTGAAACCATGGGAGGAGCCGGAGAGATCAAAGTGACTAGGGCTGGTGACTAGTGACACAGCTAGCTCTCTATGTGTGTGTGTGCATGTGTATGTTTGTGTCTGTATGTGTGCTTTGTGAGCAAGACAGTCTATACCAGCAACTTGAGCAGGACTGCAGCCTCAGAGCTCATATGTGCACGTCCCAGCAACCAGCAAGACTGGGATCCAAGGGACAGCTGCTGGGAAAAGTGTCTGAGTCCAGATCTTTTATCTAATATGTACATATTTACATCTATAACATTGTGGGGGTTTTTTGTTTGTTTGTTTGGTTGGGTTTTTTTCTCACAAAAGGATCAGCCAGAGTGGGGACCAGAATGTGCTCATAGGCATTGTCTGTGCATATGTGCTCTGCATGCTTAGCCTTTTGACAGCTTGGACCTGCCTGCACAGAGACAATAAAGAAGATTCACAATTCAAAAAGAGTTTTGAAGAGATATTCAAACAAACATTGCAACTTAAAATTACTTTAATTAAACATTTGTAAGATCATTGTGCCTTAATTGGTGTTGCAAATATAGAAATTATGTAATTATAAGTATGTAAACCAGACTCTCGCATTATGTAAGAACACTATAAGTACTATTCCTCTGAAACTTTCTGTAGTTTAGTGGGTTTTTGTTTGTTTGGTTGGTTGGGTTTTTTTAAAGCAAGAACAAATGTAAATTCTATAACTTATTCTTAGTTTCAGCTAAAGTCAAACTGTGAATTCCTGTTACAACTTCTACACTATTACTCAGAACTCAACTTCATAAAATCAATAAAAAATTACAAAGTAAGCTCTGTATAATCTATCTGCAATTGGATGACCAATGTCTTCAAGACACATGTATAGACACATGAAAGTTAAGATTGGTGAGAATCTGAAGGGAGAGAATTACTCTATCGCTTAAAAAAAGACTGTGAGGCCCATTGACATTTATGTGGGGTTTTTGTATTTTTTTTTTTCTGTGTTGAAACTGATGAAGACCCTAATCTTCTAAAATAAATCAAAGTGACAATTCACTTTCTTTCTACACCAGGAAAAGTCCACTGTAGTCTTTTTTCTTTTGTTTGCAACTGTAGCTCCAGTAACATTTGGAGAAAACTGTTTTCTGATGCATTTAGAACAGATGTTTAAATTATTTTAAAATATTAATGAAAACAAATCTGTGCTGTGAATTACTTTAAATATGGATTCTGGGTCAGGGACCCCACCAACAAGGTGGAGAGGAGGGTAACTATAAGTGACAGTACATCAGAAATGGTTACAGACAAAGCAATATAGAAATAGCTGTAGTGACAGGCATGTAGGCAAGCCACTGAAGGTGAGTTTGGAATTATGAAGATGGGAGCATACGACAGAAATAAAAAGGAAGTCGAAAAGCATAAAAATGTGTTTTGTTTCAGTAATAAGAATTGTTTAGCATTTAAAAATTGGCAGCATTTCAAAGGGTAATAATTAAGGATGAAATAACAGTAATTTTTTTGAAAATAAGCTGCATTTTTACATCTTAAACTTCTAACTTCTTGAGAAGGGGTAAGACAGAAAAAGCTCCTTAAAAAATTCTTTGTGTAAATTTTCACAGAGCAACCTGCCAACTTAGTTTGTACCTTTGTTAGAATCCTCTTATATGTTGCATTTTAACATGATCTTCTGGGAAAGGGAACAGAATCATTCTTGTAATTGCATTTACAAAAATGACAATTTTTATAATGAACTGAAATACTTTTCAGTGTTGTTGGCATCATGAAGAAAGTTCTAAGTGTGTCCAAATATACTGAACATTTTTTCTAAGTTATTCTTAACTCATTAAAAAAAATAAAAGAAATATTCATTAGTTAAGCCAAAGAAAATCATCTTGGAAATGCATAAGATTTATTATTTTCCTTAAGACATCTGAAGTCTTCATTAAACATTGTCACCGTTCCTGCTGGTTCAAATAGTCTTTTATATTAAATTCTGTCTGTATTAGATAACTTTGTACTGACATATGGAGTCAACAAGGCAATATAAATGATTATGAGGTACTTCAGTCTGTACTACCTTATATCCAACAACATTTGACCCTAATTTTTCTCTAAGAAATAGTATCTTGAGCAGTGTAGTGAATCAAGTATGTTCTAGATCAGAGTTTTATTACAGTCTGAGGAAGGAGTGTCATCTACTAGATGACTACATCTTCCTTCACTGTTTACATTTTTGCTGCCTGTTCAAACCCTTGATAACAGTTCTTACTTTTGAATAATTTCTGAACAACATATCTATTTCACCAATAAAAAACTAGTGAATGTGAGTGGCAAAGAGTTGTATTGAGTTGATAAAGGAAAGAGCATGTTTTTCTCACATCAAAACTCCCACTCCTGACATTGCAATGAAAACTTGATGCCCACAGTGTATATATATTTTTTTGTTATTATTTTATTTTTTAATTCCAGCTGGTTTGCTATTGGCAGTGCTACTAGTCTTTCATTTATGAGTGATAAAAACATGTTCACAATAGCTGACCTGGTTATTTTGGTGGTTGGCTGGCTGGAACATCAGCATACATGCTGTGTTTATCTCATTGTAGTGAGGTGCCGAGGTAACTGCTACCCTAATTCTTCTGGAGATTTCCAGCTCCTCTCCTCATCTGAATCCTCTATGCTTCCAGATCAATCAGTTTTGGTTTTTTTCTCTCTAAAAAATGCTTGCCCAGTGTTAAAACATGTTCTGTGATTAGTTTGAATATGGAAAAGTTCTCAATAGTTCTCTTTTCTCCTATAATTGTTATACAAACCTCTTTAAAAATCTCAGAAAGCAGAAGCTTTCACAGTTCTTACCAGAAAACCTTCATTGTTAAAATGAAGTTATTCAAAGGATCCAAACTGACACTTCTGGAAAGTAATGTCTTCAGTTCCACTGAATAATACATGGAGCACTCTGGTTTGTATTCTCTATCAGTATGAAACAGTCATGTCCAGTTGAGAATATCTCTATCAGGCAGTTCTGTCAGGGAGACACAGAAATGTTAGTCATAAAATAATCCTGGAGGTTTTTCGGACCAGGTTCTCACTTGAGATTATTGTTAGAATTAGATGAAGTCAGTCTGTTTTCTCCAGCCAAAGTTTGAAAACTTCCAAGGATGGAGATGACCTATTCCAGAGAGGAGTTACCTTAATGATTTTAATTAAGAAGTCTTTCTAAAATAGAAAGATTTATTCTAGAAAAGACAGCAGGACCAGAACTTCTTTGTGATAATGGTTTTGTAATACCTGTGTGTTCAAACTGCTTAATATAAACTATACAACTCCAAAATAGCCAGTGTACTCTTAATTTAAAGCTAATTACAGGGAGACATATTTGTATGTTGTTTTATCAAACCTTGATGACTAGATGACACAATTCTATTTACCCCAAGTGGAAAAATTTTTAATTTATGAATTTAGCAAGACTGAATGTTTATCCCAAATTTGTATAACTGTGTAATAACTGTGTAAGAATCAACTTGGGGACTTAGTTACTATCTATATGTTTCTTCCTGACTGTTTCTCTGTCTGCTGAATTCTACTACTTATTCAAGAAACAGATGGAATGTCAATGTAATTAGGGGTCAAAATCCTACATTTTACACTTAATTTTTTTAGATAATGTGCTGAACTCTGATGTTGTTGACTACTGCAGGATCAAGTCTCCATCTCTGAAAAAAAAAGTATTTCAATAATCCTGAGATATATATCCAGATTATTTAGCTTGCAAAATTTTATGGGAAAGAACTTACATGATGAAATAGAATCACTTTCTTTCTAAACTCTATTCATCATTAGGGTCTTCAAACACGACACATTGATTTTATGAAGCACTAAAAGCATATTATATTCAACATCCCATAAGAAATACTTAAAAATTGGAAATTTTCTTACCCTCCTTTGCTCCCATTTTAAGGAAAACCAGTAATGTCAGCACAATAGCTTGCTTGCTATATATAACCATTTTTTCTGTTTTGTGAAGAGGCCTAAATTACACAGTAATGGATAAAATAGCTAACATAAGAAAAAGATGCAGAATCTCAAGGAATCTATTCTGATTAAAGGAGGGGGGAGGTTGCAATAGAGTTACTAGAATAACATATTGTCATGTGAAAGAGATTAGTACAGGAAAATGGTGGTTTGAGTAATGATCAAGTGCATGTATCATTCCTGAAACAATTTAAACAATTTAAAAAATTTCCATTACTCTTGAGAGACACACTTGATATCATATAATGATTATGTGTTTTAGTAATAAATTGGAAGTGATTTAAAAAGAATTTCAGGTGGAGAATGGTATCCAAAATAAAGCCAACAAGTGAAGTCATTACTCTAAAAGCAAAAAATGCCTGCTATACTTGTCTTTTTGTTTGACCTGACAGGAATAATTTTTGATGGAATTAATTGCACCTGGAAATCATTGACAGGATGTGCAAAATGTACCTGATAAATTTGATCTGTGACTCACTGGCTTATCAGTGTTGGTTGGACAACATTTCTGTACTATAGAAAATATAATACACTCAGTATTTGGTACTCAGTGACCAGAAAAGTCCACTGAACGAAACAGGTAATTTTATATATTTAGAACAGGATGTGTTCACTCCTCCACCCCCTGCCCAAACATGAATTAGAATTTTGATCCTCATTCCACAAGGTACATAGGGATTTAAAATTAAGTACAAAAGTAGTATTTTGGTATCTGAAATAGAACGGTTACAGGATAACGTGTCAAAAAAAACTTCACAAATCTGTGTTCTGTGATACCCTTGGGCGTGCACGGGGAAGGACTTCAATGACACTTTAAGAGAGACACTTTAAGAGATCCTTGGTAGAAGATAAACATCCTTTTTCTCTACTTTGCCCTTTCTGCCCCTATTCCTGGCCATACCATCCTATGTGTGCCCTTTTATCGATTTCAGCATTCATTTTGCATTGAATCCACTACAGAATATTTTCAATGGGGTGCAGTTCGTTCAGAACAGGCTGCTCCAGTGTGGGTCCCCCACAGGGTCACAAGTCCTGTCAGCAAATCTCTTCCAGCGTGGGCTTCTCTCTGCACAGGTCCACAGGTCCTGTCGGGAGCCTGTACCAGCACAGCCTTCCCATGGGCTCACAGCCTTCCCATGGGTTCACAGCCTCCTTTGGGCATCCACTGCATGAAAAGGTCTTACAAAAGATTTTAGGAGCTCGTGTATTTTTGGCAAATGAAAACCGAGAGGTCACAGTAATTTGTTTTACAGTCATGTAGCAGACCTGGTTGTGCCAGTGTGCTTTACTACTGCACATGTTCTGCATTACAGACATCAGCAAATTACCTGGTGGAGAAAAAGGGAAAATAGAGTGTTATTGTCATGACAATGATAGCATCCCCTTAGGAAACACTAAAATAGTTCTTTTCTTTTTGGATTACCATATATCTACATTCAAACATTTTTTTAATGAATCTGATCTAAACCAGCAACATGTTTTCTTCAAATTTCTATTCCATCTGGGAAAAGAAAGAATGTCCAATAATACATTTTTCATTAAGAACAACTTGTCATTTACAGTGACTGCTTCTGCAAAATATTTTTCTTTTCATGTCAAGCTTAACAATAGAAATTCTTTTCTCTAAGTTGTAACAGACTAAGAAAAATTGTAAAAAACCTTAAAAGTTCAGTCATAAGCACTCCCTTTAGTTTATGAAAAGTAGAGTTGTTAATTGCAATTTAATATGCAGCTAAATAACTGGAATTACAGAATGACATTAATAATACACTTATGTTATTATTTTTTTCCCAAAATGTCCTTTTAAAATATTAAAATATTAAAATATGAAAATTTTCTTTTCTCCATTACTCTTTAAAGATGTTTTATTTTTGTTATTTTTACAGTAAATTGTTACATTAATAGTAATAATAGCAATCATTGACCAAGTTACAACCTTAACAGAGACTGAAGACAATGACTAAAAAAGTTGTTTGTTGTTTTTTCCAAATATAAATAATAAGTCTTCATATTATTAATTTAAAAAAGAAAATAATGTATTGAAAAAACATTTCAGAATCTTCAAAGCAATTAAGACTGCAAGGAAATTTGTACTAGAGGTCTGATACTGCAGTGAGAATTAGACCACATTTCCCCTAAACTAGTGATTGGCAAACAGATTAGTACACAAATAGATAAATAAAATTAATTTGCATTAAAATTTAGTTCAGTTTCATTCCCCCTATATTTTCTCTTCCCAACATGCATAGATATATTTCTTCTTGATTTAGTCGTACACTCTAGATGTTCTTAAATGAATATTTGTGCTATTTTTGTCTGTATGTTCAGTCATTTCTTGAGCAAAATTTGAGCTCACTGAAGAGAGCCACAGACATTGAGTTAAAATTATCTTCAGAAAAATGCAGGCAATATTTCAGGATGTTTAGTTAATTATGCAAATTGTAGTAAGATCACAGATAGTTTGGGGAACCCCTTTGCAGTTCTCCTCTGCTCTAGTCTCTCTCGAAGCATCATTTGATGTGTCTTTGGAAGTTGCTGCAAGGCAATAACTCAGAACAAAAAGCAACAGCTCTAGAACTGATTTTTTTTCAAGTTTGCTTAAAAAAATTACTTTGAGGAAACAAAACTAAACCAAACTAAACCAAACTAGACAAAAAAAATTAGTGATAACAATTAGACTAGTGAGAATACAGACATCAACCCATTAATCAACCCATATACAAAATAATTTGAAAGTTTTCAAAGAAAGAACAATTAGGCAAAATAACTCTAATTTTTTTGGAGATGTTCTAGATAGGCTAGATTGAAAGCATGAATAAAACAGATTTTTTAAAATTATTTGTTTCCCTCTAGTAAAATATTTTGCCAGAACAAATTTGGTTTTGTTCATAGAGTGATGAGTTTCCCTTGGCTCCAAAGTGAGCTGGAGAAAACATGAACTGCTCAGGTAGAAAGAAAAAAACCCAAATGGTTGTTTATTACTTCTGTGTTGCTTTTGTACAAAATAGCATGCAAGGTTTTGTTCTGCTCCTGTATCTGCAAAGCTCTCAGTGGTTTAGGTAAGCAGAGGTGTAATATCTATATTATTCTTCCAATCATAATTAGCATTTGTGTTGTTTTCCCACTTAATAAGAGGCTTGACATTATGACATAAAACCTGAAGATTATTTATTATGAAAATGCCACTGCCAACTCATTTCAGATTAATTTCATTTTTATTGATCTTATGCTTTAGTGCTTCTCATTGTTATAAGTGCTCTCATTTTAATATTTTTTAATTGAAATGTTCAACAGCAGAATCATTATAAAACCCTTTAGCATGGTATTTTTTTTGCTTTTTAAAGTAAAATAAAAACAGCATTTTGTAAGAAAAAGATGAAGTATGCTATTTTTTAGAATTTATTAAATGCATTACTTTTAATAAATATGGTTAAATATCTCTATCTTGCTGTCCTTAAACCACACAAAATTCCTAGCAGGACCTGTGTAACATTTTAAATGTATATGTATTACTATATACAATGTATTTGATTATAAAATTATATACTATTTTACATATTAAAACTACATAATGTATCAACCTATACTGTATATTATATATCTTCTTATTTATTAACATGTTTATTTTTACAGTAGGAAAAATAATCTTATTCAGAATAAGTTGATTTTAATAGAGAACAAGACATAAGGACAAAAAATTCCATACGTGATCATGGAAGAAGGAGCAAGTATATTTGTAAGTTGGCTTGACCATCTTATAAGTAAAAGATTTAGCTTGGAAAAATATAGGTACATCTGTATTGGACTGTGATCCATAAAGTACAGCTGGTCTAGGCAGAGAAAAGCTCTGCTACCAGATTTCTACAGAGTTCTTCTGCCTAGGACAAATCACTTATATAATTTCCATGCTGCTTCCAAATATGTGCTGAGAGCAAAGTGCCTTTAATAAACCAAGAAATGCTAGCCAATGTTAACTGAATTTTACAAACATCAAATTATTTTGGGAATAAGCAACCAAACAATAAGAGATATGCCATCATGTTCAGCAAAGGTCTTACTGAAAACTGAGAGGGGGATAACAGACTCATATTTTCTATCTGTCCCTTAGCCTATTTCTAAGAATGAAGAATGGACAAAGAAATATTTGAGAAGAAATGCAGTTTAAATGTCTAGGGAGCGTGTTTGAGTGCTCTTGTTTTACTCAGAAGAGAAGATTAAACAGAAAAAGTGGGAATAGAAAGCTCAGAAAGCAAAACAGAATTCCTGTCCTGCTCTGGGTCTGAGCTGATTTCAAAGGCAGTTTGCCTGCTCAAGGAATGCAGCAACACACCTGAAATCTGTAGTTCAACATGGTCAGTGTGCACAGTTTCCTAATTGTGGTTTATTTTCCAAATAATTTTATTTTGGAAATAAAGGGTAGTAGAATGTTTCCTGCTGGCATTCAAGCATAGGTCTGCTTCCTTTTTCTCAGTCAGAGTTTGTGCTCACCTTGTGGGTAAGAAATTGTGTGACCTTGATCAGAAACTTTGCATGCAGGTTGATTCACTGCCATGCCTTGAAGAAGCTGACAGCCAGACAGCTGCCATAGTTTTTCATTGTCTTCTAATTATGAAAACTGAAAGCTTATAATTAAGTTCAAGCATAGTAAGACAGCTTTTAGAAAGCTTGCCATGTTATACCTCCCAACTCTATTAAAACAAGATGAAGAAATAATATAGCTTTGTGTTTATTATATAGCTGAAAGCTAAAGTGTTCCACAGTATTCAGCTCTTTTACAGTACACAAGGAAAATTTTACAACTCATTGTAAAAGTTCACATGTAATAATATTCAGATGCGTTGCTCAGAGCGCAGTATAGCTGCAGTCTAAACTATGCTTTTCCAAAATTAAAGGAAGTTCTTTCAAGATGCAGATTATCTACTAACAAAATAGTCAGATGCAGTTGGATGTATTTTGTTGTTATTGTTGAAGTATTTGTGTGATGAATTCCACAGGAAAAAAAAATCAAAAATTTTTTGAATTCAAAAGCAACATGAAGAAAAATTTCAGCTTATAGTTAAAAAAAAAAAAAAAATCTTTTTGCATTTCAGAAAATGCTGGTTTTCATAGTCTTTAAACTGACTGACCAGGTCTGTTCTTTCTGGAACCAGTCTCTTGAATGTCACTGAGTGACTCATGGGAAGTAAAACATTACAGTTCAAAGAAACATAATACCGCTACATTGTCTCACTAGCCTCAGGCATGTTTCTGCTCCTTTCATGCTTGCATGACAGCCAAGTTATTCTGGGAATCAAACGTTTAGTTCCAGGTTACTGCTTTTATCTGCCTCTTTTTTTTTTTTTTTTTAAATTTTAATCCAGAATATATGTAACATTTTGGAGGATAATGGCAATATTTTGAAGAAAGTTATACAAATAAACTTAACCCACAGGGAAAAAAAAAAAGAAAAGACATTTGCAAAAGCTCGTTTTACCCTAGGGCTATGAGACAAGCAGTTGATATTCCTTTCCCACCAGCTGAAATAGTGACTAATGCACTTCCACCTTCATGTATTTAAGTATCAGCTGTAAAGCAAGATAATTGTGTGGTAGCAGCCTCTTTGGCAAAGCTGGAGGAAAAAACTCAGAGACAGTACATATGGCATCATAAATCCAAAAGTCCAAGGAGGAGGCACGGGTTTCAGGAAACCCGTGAGCAGTAGGTGGAAATGTGGGGTAGCCTGGAGGTTTGAGAAGCTAGTGAAAGGGGAAAAGGAATTTGGGTCTGGCTGGGAACTCTTTAGGAGCTGTGGGACAGCCACAGACATGGGGATGAATTGAGGAAGCACTAACCAAGAGTAAAGGATCAATAAAAAGATATAAATGAGAAGTGAGACATCCAAGCCAGAGGGAATGTCAAGAAAGAGAAGTCAATGGCAGGGAGAAGCCAACTGCGCACAAACAGGCAACAACTTCTCTGAGGAACCAGCACAAGTTCAGTGAAATGTGTCCAAAGATTCTCGTTGTCTTTGGCAGTCTTTGGATAAAGTGAAGGTCCCTACAGTAAAGCTGTGTTACTGTTATTACTTCCAAATTCCAAATGATTACAGGCAGCATTCAAGTCCAGAATGCTAAAACCATGCATCTTTATCTGGAATAAATTCCCCACTGATACCACTTCCAAAAATGATCAAGAGACAGACAAGGAACGTTAGGCTCACAAAGTATCCTTCTAACAGACATGAATGTCCCTTACATACCTGCTTGGTAAATTTGAAGTAGAATGCCTAGCAAGGGTATTACATACAAGGGATTTCATGGCATCTTGTACTTTTTCAGCGACTGAAATCAACTCATTTTCTTGTCAGAAGAAATGTTCCATTGTACAGGTCATGACCTTGCCGGCTTCTCTACGGTTCTTCACTGTGGCTGCAGAGAACTCTTTGCTGCAAAACTAGTTCAGATCTGTGGAAAGAGAGACTGTGTGCAGATGGTTGCTCAGTTAAAGGTGCTTGTGCTGGACAGCACACAAAAATCCACTTTGTTCCATCTAACCGAATATAATTATGAGTGGGTTTTTTTGTTTGTTTGCTGGTGACTTTTTTTTTCCCCAGGCGTAGCTTACAAGAGATGGAGTCATAGGATAAAGAAGCAACTTCAGAGAAGCTCGTAGGTTTCTCTACTGATAAGATAAGATTTTGCCTTTACTGCTTGCAGTGATCTTTCATGATTTTTTATTCTTTTTTTGGTCTAAGAAAATTCTTAAAGTCACAATACTCAGGATGAAAATATATCCTAAGTTCTTTTGACTTTCACACAAAAATAAGTCTGCCAATTTCTGTTTCTTAAGGTTACAGAGGAAAGAAGAAAGCCCAGATATTAAAATGGGATTTTGCAAATATATTCTTTTTGTCAAATTTCACTGCCAAAATTTTCTTGTTCTGAACTCTGAGGTTCATAGTACAGATTCAAACTTGAATCAGGTCATTTTTATGCTACAGTTTTACTTAAGTGATGCCAATTAAAAAAAAAATATCACCAATTTCATTTTCTCAGTAATATTTATCTGCTGGATCCTGAAATTGTGCAAAGTAATTTCAGAGATTTCATAGAAACATTTCTATGGAGGTCTGCAAAATTTCAGTCCTCTAAGTTGCTTTTCCAGAATCAAAGCCTGACTCTAAGCAGGTAAGAGGCAAAGGGTACCTTAGGATAGAAAGCACAAATGTAATGTGGTCAGTGTATATTGTCAGAGAATTTATTAATAGTTTTCTCTATGCAAAAAGTCATCTTTAGGAACTAAAAGAACCAGTTTTGCCCCAAACTGTTAGAATGCAATTTTTCTCTTTGGAGGTTAACTAGAAATTTTTGCTGCTGTGGTTGCTGCTCATGGTTTTGGTTTTTTTTTTTTTAATCTTCACCTAGAGCTAGCTACTTGTTTGACAGATGACTGCTTTGAAGAGGGATACACAGCAATGGTGCTAATGGCTCATTCACAAACAGATGAAGCTAGAGACTTTTTTCAAACATATGAATTTAGGCAATATATACTAGCAGCAGTGTACACCTGTCGAGTGTTATCGAGTACTTGGTACAGCTGATATACTATAGCTGTGCTTTCACTGCTGCCAGCTATAACCATATAATTAATTTACTAATGTGGGTATTTGGGGATTTATTCTTTTTTACTAAGAAAAAATAAATCAATCCAGTCATTACTTTCAGTCCTCTCTTGTATTAAAAAAAAACCAACAAACCAAACAACAAAAGATAGGAATGAAATACAGGTCAGTATTCTTCAGCTTCTGCTCACAAGTGATTCTTTCTAAAGAAAAGTAACTTGAAATTATGCTGTGAGGGTTCATTAGCATATTTAAGAAGTCAGCACTAGTGGCCATTTGAATGAGAAAAATCTAATGATTTGGGATTTTCTTAACTCTTCAAATGATGTACTTCCTGACTCTAGTCATCACCATTTTTTCTCCTCAGTAGATATCTCTCAACCATTCATCCTCACAATAAGTAGAAAAGAAACAGAGTATGTTATCCCATGCTATTAAAAGTGAAAATATGAAGTCCTAAAAAATTGTTTAAAACATAATATTTGCAAAAAAAGGAAGTCATTAAGGATTTGGTTGTGGTGGTTTAGTTTGTTCTTAGTCTTAGCATATGAAAAAGAATCAAAAAAGTAAATAGTCAACAATGAGATTTATAATTTGTCAGCGCCTTACACTAATGCAGGACCTGGTCTGCTGGATATCTGAATACGTGAGACATTCCTCACTTTTCCCTGAATCTGTGGATATGAGAGCTCTGCATCTCTTTAGAATAACAGAAAATTTGTCTCTTAAGGGGAAATGATATTTTCTGAAGTTCTCAACTGGATCATCTTTAATATTTCTTCCCAAATGATTCAACAATATTTGCTGGCTACATATGACAGTCTCCACACATCTCTTTAGAGGAAGTTTCTTGTTTTTACAGAGAATTTTTAAGACATGATGCCTAAAGTTGCAGGCTCACAAAAGAAAGTAGAAACAAATGCATTATTATTTTAGTATCAGTTATATGTAAGGTGCGCTCTTAGTCCTCCAGCAGGAATACAGCACTTACTAATGAAGTAGATAAGGGTCCATTTGGGAAAATAAACTCTAAAAATGTGTTAGGGATATTATTTTTATACTCTTTAACATATAATCATACAGTTCAGTAAATCATCATAGATGAAAAAGTGGAGAAAATGTATTTCTGCCCCTTGTTCATTTTTGGCCTCCCATTAATGTCCATATTTACAGATTCTCATTCTCCCAAAGCAGGATGCACGAATGTGTCTGAGCACAACAATATAAAGAGCAGGTGACACTAATAATAACTGAGACATTCAGTATTGTTGGAAGCTCCTGGCTAAGAAAGTGTGACTAAGACTAAGAATGGAAAGATGCTAGAAAATTAATCAGCTGGAAAGTAAACAGAAGTGCTATACAAGTCCCAGAAGAAGATACTGAACAAAGACATAATCATTTACAACCACATAATATACATCAGTGTACAGTTATCAGCTTGCCATGACATTCACAGACTCTGAGTTTATTTTGGATAAATAGATTGGGAAAGAAATGTTGTTTTCAATTGGTGGGTAAGACTGTTTTCGGTTCCAATAAATTGTTCCACCAAATAACCTATATTGACAGCCTTGTGAGGAAAGAAAATATGTTTGTGAGCTGAGAATACAGTTGGGAATGGATTTTATTTATTTAGATATTTTCATATCAGGTGGCAAAGCTGTAAGTTTTGAGGGTTCATTCTGCTGCTAGCAGCAACCTAGATTATAGCATGTCTGAGTTGCCTAGGCTGCACTATATATTTTTTTGAAAATATGAATTGTGCAAATAATAGAAAATATCTTTCTGCTTTTAAGCTGCTGCACAAAGTTATATAAGATTGTGGTACTTCTCGCTCAATCATTTTCCAGACAAGCCAAAATAGTACCATTGTTGTTTGCTCTTTCTGTTGTCCTCTCTTTCTTTCTTAATTTTTCTATATAAACCACATTTATTGAGCATGTTTATCAAGTAGAAAACCACAATAAAAACATAAGTAGTTAAATCTTTGGGGGGAGAGGGGAGAAAAGAAAAAGTGCTGGAATTAATTTTGTGTGGTTGCTCTTAATTTAGTCTTATTATTTTCACATTATGATATAGCCTGTAACTGTCTCATCATGGGGTTTTAGTGGGAATATTGTCTGACTTGGTGAAATAATTATGTAAATCTTTTTGTTGCTATTTTTAAAAGGAAATTGAAAAATCAGAGTTCTGTCCTAATGGCATCTACCTTTTGTTGCAAAACAAGATTTTTAACCTCTACATAAATCAGCATGTAAGGTAGCTAGAACACATCAGAGGTCTCTTTCAAAGCCAGACACCAAGAGCTCTAAATAAATTCTCTAGATAAAATTCTCAGGGTCATTTTAAGATTATGGCAGGATACATGCCTTAGAGGACTTGTCGTCATCAGCCTGTTTTTCTGTTGTACAAACTTTTTTTGTATGCCATTTGCAGGTTGTCTGTATTTCTGCTATTTTCCATGTTTAGGCTAGCTGCTCAGGAGCAATTTGCACACATCAGTTTAGCCAGCCATCCCAGTGATTTCAGCAATCTCCTCCTGCCTTCTAGTTTGAAATCTTTCTAACCTTTTGATAGTTGCACATCTATTCTGAGGTTCTCTTAACCCACCTTCCTCTGACTGCAGTTGAATCTCCCTTCCCAGGCTGTCTATTTGTTTTTTCCTTCCCTCTCTATTAGGATCCACAATGGGTTTAGTCTTTTTTTTCCCATCATGTTCAATTCACTGCCCAGCCCCCTGTGCCCTATCCCACAGATGCCCTCAGTAGAAAAGTCTTGCAATTTCAGGAACAGCATCTATGAGGAACTTCTCAAGAAGATATAAGAGCTTCAGTTTATAATATGGCCAGTGGTGCCCAATTGTTCATGGAAAAAGAAAAGAGAAAGTTTCTCTCAGTTCTCCAGCCAGACTTCAGGGTCTGTATGAGGTGAAAGGCCAATGTTAAAAATCTCTTTTAGCACTGAAAAATGTACTTTCTCTAATGTACTTTGCAAAAATTGTCATAGTGAAACTGCTGAAATTTTCTGGTGGTAATCAGTGTGAGTCTTATGATCAGCACAGTGGTTTTTGTTGACATAATTAAATATTCTAAAATATATAATTAACACAAACCTTTTTTTACAAGGTGTAAATGGATGTGCACTTTATAATAGTCAGAGTTCTAGCTCTGATTTGGCATTCATATAATCTAAAATAATGATTTCAGATATCTGTCTGTCTTTTTGTCTATCCACCTCTTTATCTCTCTATTCCATATATATGTCTAATAGAGTATGTCTAATAATTTGAGGTTACTGGAATATTCTAGAATTGGACAAAAGTGCATTAAAACTAACATCTTCAAACCACAGTTTCTCAATATATCTATGAAAAGCACAAATTTCAGCAACATCTGTAACTCTATCAAAATAAATTGATTGGAGATTTTACCTGTATAGCATAAAAATATGTAGCTATATTTGAACATATTGATCAATCTAGGATTAGTATCATAATATCAGCTGAATACAATATATAGATATAAATTCTTTAATGCACCATTTCCCACTCTATAAAAAGAATGTTTTTGTGTTTCTAGTTTGATTTTTTATAGAAATTTCAGATACATTTCAAAATTCTAATTATCAATAAAAATAACTTGCAAAGTATCAGCTTCTTACAAAATAAAATTCCAATCAATTTTCACAGCTGCAGGTTGTGATGGGACTGATAAGAGCATATGGGGGAAGAAAGTACTGAGAATGATTTAACTGCTTTCTCTCACATCCACATGTCCATGGATCACCTTTTGTCCATGACATCTTAATACTGAAACATTTCTGGATCTTATAAATCCTTTCTGTTTCTTAACCAGTTTTTCACCTAACTTTGCACTCATTGAGAACATGTACACTTCCCTTGGCAGACCTCCAAAGTAATTATCTAGGAAGAGAGCAACTTCTAATAAATTTACTCTAATATTCAGAACTCCAAGACACATGTAAGCATGTTCTGAATTAAGGTCTCAACTCACTTCTTTTCTCATTACCTTCATTACATCAAAAAGACCATTAGTAATAAAATACAGACAATGAAAACTGAAGGTGAAAACCCTTCAGCTGCTTTTCACACACTGAGAAGTGAAAAATATTGAAAATAAATTGGAAAAAGAAGCAGATCTGACATACTTCCTGGAATAAGACAGAAGAAAAACATGTCTTGACTGTGCAATGGGGAAGAACACTGGAAGAGGATTTGACAGGAGTATTCGACAACACTTTCCACAAGAGAGTAGGTGCTTTTAGCAGTGTGCTGAGTGGAAAAAGGATTCAAAAATTATCTTCTAGTCTTAAGACTGTATTGTGTGTACCTGTCACTCTGAATTACTTCTATTTGTTCTACATAGAGCAGATGGAAGTAAGATAACAGGTACATATTGGGACATGGGATGTTTCTAAACTTACTTTATTCTAAACTTATTTTCACACAATTTCCATGAAGTGAAGGACTGCTCTCCATCCTACTGGTGCTGTTCTAGTCACCATGGTATGCAAATATAGACACAGGAAGATGTTTAGGGACAAGGGAAGTACTTTTAAAATGATTAATTTGTCTTATAAAAGATACCAGTTTTCCAGAAAAACTGCCTAGACTTAATCTTAAACCCATTGTGGTTAATATATTCCTTTACCAAACCTCTGTTCTTTTCTTTCTCAATGTTTTCACAGAATCACAGAATATGCTGAGTTGGAAGAGGCCCACAAGAATCAAGTCCAACCCTTATCCCCTGCACAGGACCATCACCAAGAGTAACACGATGTGCCTGAGAGCATTGTCCAAAAGCTTCTTAAACTCAGATAGTCTTGGTGCTGTGATCTCTTCCCTCTGGACCCTGTTCCAGTACCCAACTACCCTCCGGGTGAAGAACCTTTTTCTAATATCTAACCTAGACCTCCCATGAAATGATTGAATTGGTCAGAGGTAAGCAATCTTCCAATAGGTGTAAAAGTCTGAAAGGGCATGTTTGAGTGAATACATATGGAATTTCAGGAAGCATGGTACTTTCATCAGCTACTAAGGCATCTGCAGCACAAAATAAATTCCAAAGAGGTCAGAGCTCACAAATTTACCCTGACATCCCAAAGCTCTAACACTGACTAAATTCTCGAAAGCATCTAACACAGGAACTTTGCTAATCCATATTATCTTGATGAACAAATGCAGAGAGTGATTATGTGGCTTTGTCAAATTTTGTATGCTCATACATGCATACACCTACACACACATGCACATAAACACAAACCTACCTGTGTAAGCTTTCTATGCAATTTTAAAGTATGCCTTGTAACAGGCAAGGCCTGTTGTGCAGAATCTGTACTTCCTTTTCTATAAATAAAAGGTCACATCCATTTAAATTAATTCCATTGATTTATCTTCAAAAGCATATAGTCTCTTGAAGAGCAGAATGTCATAAATATTTATATGTGCTAAAATTATGACTTGGGATGACTTTATATTTTTCATTTAAGAATGAAAGGGAAGGTCAAAATTTAACATCTTAGAAACTGTGAGCAAAGTTGACCAAAGAAACTATAATGAAAAAATTAAAATATGAAATCAATCTTTATGCAATATCACTATTTGCCAGCACAGCTGGAGTACTATATTATATAAACTATATTGAATTCAGAGAATTTACTATATGGAAAACAGTATTGAGAAGCTAAAACAACAAACAGGTGAAATGGAAAAACTCAAAGTTTGCAAAACAGTATGATAAAACCTAGTTTACTCAGATAATGTCTCTAAGAAATCTGAAAAGAACAGGGATCTGTATTTCAGTTTCTGAGTGATTCTGAATTCAGTCCTGAAAGAATATGAAGTTCATCAAACACTAAAAACATAATCTGTAAAGTTTCTTAGCCTTCAGATTTCTGAATCCCTTCTTTCTCCTGCCTCCTGATCTGAAAGACAAATTCTGCATTATTAATTCAACATTATCCAAATGTTTTACTTGATGATGGCTCAGAGTTAAAGTAAAATTACTTTTTACATCCAGTACCTTCTCAGAGTGGCATCTTTGTGGTCTATGCTTTGATAAAAGGAACTTGTTGACCAGATTGCTGCTATTTCAACTCTTCTGTAGTCTTTCATCTCAGCCACTGCCTATTTATAAGTCATGGTTCGTAGGCATAAAAAAGGTTTTGGCCATCCCATATTATGAATTCCAGGCAACTAGATGTACTGACCCAAAACACCTTGATTAGGTTCTGCCAAAAGAAAACCTGTTCTACCAAGGAAAAAAAAAAAAGGAAAAAGAAAAATATTTAGGATTGGAAAAAACACAATTTACAGAAGCCATGCTTTCTTTTTAACTCATTCTATTTTTAAAAGAAAACTTCAATCCTGCAGTTGTAATAACCTGTAGAACAAGATCTCTAGTATCATAAATTTTTTTTCTATATGTGTAATATAACTTTTGCTTTTTACAAAAACAAACAAACAATTTATTATAAGATTTACCATATAGGATGTTAGAAATCAAATCATTCTCCCAAATAAGGATTTTCTGTTAACTTCTCATTTTGTGTCCCCAAGATCAGTTATTGTGTCTGTTTTACACACTGAATCTCCTTAGACCACGAGGCCCTGAAGTGTACATCCTTACTATTGGACATGGAAACATATAATTGTGTCTGAAGTCAGGTGTAACTAATTAATTCCCTCCATTACCAAATGTAGTTGTACTTATGATTCAACCACATCTGAAGTTTAAATCAAATTGCAAAGACCAGGCTTCAGGAGAATCTCTGACATTTTGATAGTTTATTGAACATCTGAAAAATTGTTTTAAATTTGTTATTTCTTCTGTATGAACACTCTTCCTCTAGCATTCCTAAATTCCCTTTAATAGAAACATAAATCCTTACGAAACTTCTTCCCTGTTGTGTGACGTTCATATCAGTAAGACCATAAAGACCATAAATTATTTGGCTTTCTATGTTTTAATTTCATTCTTAAGGTTTCTATGCTCTGAAACATTAAGACTACAGAACATTTCTGTCTTGTGTTTCTTTCTGTAATTCCCTTATTCAAACAGAAAATATAATTAAATTTTTGCTTTTACAGCTTTCTTTATAAAGGTTTTGAAAATGACAGGAGTTAAGATTTCATCTTTTGTCCATGTTCTTACCTGAAATTGTATGCCTACAATCTGTTGAATGAGATATTGACATCAAAATACTGAATCTTCTGTGCTGAATTGTTTTGCACTCACTGAGCCAAGCCTCATCATTATTTTACTTCTGCTTAGAAAAGGAAACCAGTCCTTATACCAAGATGTTTAAGGATAATTGCAATCAATAAGGGTTGAAGAGTTTGAGTACAGGCTGTTCCCAGCAAACATCTTTCAGAGATTAAGATATGTTGACTGAGAAAGAAGTAAAAACTGTTAAAGTTTTCTTTTATCTGTGATTGCATTTCCAAATGGAATATAATGGGGTTGTACTTTAGATTTTTACTTTTTACAAGGTATTTGGATTCTGAAGGTCCATTCAGCTTGAATGTGACCCGATCATTTGGCTTCTTGAGCAGATAGCAGAGAAATTATTAACACTAAAGCATTACTAGTGTTTTTGGACAATACTTTTTTTCACTTCATTATTGCGATATACTGAAGAAACTTTAAAGCTACATTAATCCAAATAATTCTACAAACTTCACAGATACTACCTTCCCTTAAAACTGGAAATTTGACTATAACATATTTAAATATGATAATATTTTAAGATTTGGCTCTTTATTAGTCATGCTATTACACTTGCAATAAAGACAGCCTGTTCTCAGTATCTTTCCTTCATTTGAATTATTTTTTATTGGCATTATGATAGTAGCAACTATTTTTTTCCTTATAGAAGAAAATGTATGGAGTCCCACACACAGACCTGAAAGTAAACACAGATAATTTTGATGAGGAAAAAAACAGGAAAAGAAAGAAAAGAGAAAGTAGATAGAACAAATGAGGAGAGAAAAATGAGTGAAGTATAGAATACAGTTAATTTCTTCCCGCATAGAATAATAAAGTATAATTTTTGCATTCCCTAATATGTCCACTTAAAAACCCAAATGAAGCAAAAACCACAATCCTGATAAAGAATTCCCCAAAGAGGAGTTTGTTATTGTTTTTCTTTAATATATCCCCACTGCCATTACAAGTAGCCTATGTGGTTGATAGGCCCCATCCTACCGTGCACTGAGCATCCTTAACTGGATGACTGAGTAATGAGCAGTAATTCAGATGACTTAATGTAGGTATTTATGATAGACTTTTACATTTGAGTTAGCCACACTGTAGTAGTGTCTGTGTTAACACAGAAAGTATTTGTGCTGGTAATTGATCTTGCATGATACTAATCCATGATCAATTGTATACTTGAATACTAATGCTCTGGCAGTGAATATACTTTGTACCTGGCTCACAGTCAGAACGACTCAGAATGAAAAATTTTGTGTTTCTCTCTCTCCTTCAGTAGTGTAAACCATTTTGAACTGTGTAACCCCATAGGATCTACAAATGAAGAAATTAACTATGAAAAGGAACATTTTAATGGGATCCAATTATTTAAAGTGCTCATAGAATTTATGCCCCTCTTAGCCTGTGAGATTTTCTCCTTTTTAAAAAATTAGCCTCTTTATTGATGATATCTGCTGTAATGCCTGTGTTATTATGGCCATAATCATGTAATTTCATTATGCCATTTTTGACTGGAACAATGGAACCCCTTTTGGGAATGCTTGGCATAAAGAATAGGGTTATGGACTTATGCTGACTTTCTACTCTACTGTTGGAGACAGATTGTTCAGGGCTGTTCTCAGGTAAGACCTGAAGCTTTTCCATATTACTGCTGTCGTATCACTTATTCAAGGCTGTTAAAGCTTACTCTTGACTTTCTGATCTCTTTAATTTTATCATAATGGGTCAGTTTTATTTAGTGGAAAAAATCCTCTGATGTGACTTTTAAACATAAGAGAACCATTTTTCAACATGTTCAATTATGATAGCACTAAGAGGAAGTCACAGTAATTTGGGTTTCCTAATTCCATGCACAGAGTAAAGGTCAACATTTTCATATTTGAGTGCCTTCATTAGAACTTCAGAGGGCAAAACATTTCTTCCAGTTTTTACATCATAGTAAGAAAAGAGCTTGTTCCAATTAGACTGAAGAATCCAGCTGCAAAAACTCCCAGCCAGATAAGTATTTATTTTGCTCTCATGACTCATTATTTTGCAAATTTCATATTACTTTGTCTCCATCCTACATTTTTGTCAAAAAAAATAAAAAAGGTTTAAATAAACTTTTCAAAGACAAATACTAATGTCAGTGTTTCTTTTTGAAAATACCTTAAAGTTCAGATAAGGAATGCAAAACATCTGAATATGATACAATTTATTTGGATTTAATTCCAATAATCGTACTTGCATTTGCATTGGCTGAAATAGTGAGCTGATATGCAGCTATTTCATAATAATCAGACAACTAATATGACTGTTTTATATTAACATAACCAAAAAGCTGTGAAATTGGCTCTAAATTGAGTAAGCAACTGTGTTTGATTGTGATTTGTGATAATTAGCTGTCAGGTGTTTCAATAAATGCTAAGTATTCTTTTAGCACAGAAAATAAATTTCTATCATACTGCCAGTTTTTCTTAGAACAAGGCTACATAACATAGACTCAGGGTATAGAGACTGTTCTCATAATAAAACCATAGCAAATAAAATAAAGTGTTGTAGTATCATTTCAATATTCTTATTAGAGCACCTAGGAAAATCATAGACAATGTCTAGACTTTCTATGTCCAGTCTTATTAAAAAAACCCAAACCAACAAACAAATGCTGCACAGGAAAAGCAAGAGATGGATTTATATCCTATCATCTAACTCATCTTACTCATATTGTTCTAGTATAATTTTTCCAAGCAACGTGTTCTCAGCACATTATGAAAGTTGAGTTGCTCTTTATACTGAATTTTTCAAACTTCCTTTTAAAAAGGTAGCTTATGAGTCATAATCAAAGGTTGCGTTGCTTGTCCTTTGCTGGTTTTGTTTTGTACCAATGGTCAATCTAAGACCTAGTTTTTAACTTAAGTTGATGAAATGGTGATTTTGAGATTTTATTTTTTCCCCCTCAAGCATATTGCTGATTTTTTGGGACCTTACCACTGGCAATATTTAAGTTATTTACACCAGATATCATATACTTTGAAATACATCAAATCTATTTGTGACCTGTTCAGCTTTTTGAGTAAACTTCATAAGATTTGGGAGTAAGGATCTTGCTTGTGAGCGTTTTGAGTTTTTTATTAAAAAGTTATAACAATAATAGAAAACAAGGGGAAAAATAGAAAGAATAAAACTAAATCAATAACACAGAGTAAGCAAAATCTTACTCAGAAGAAATAAAGAGCAGACCCAGTGGTCAATTTCCTGCATGAACCTCAGTATTAACTTCAATCAATCTCTTGGCTGAATAGACTCTGAAACAAAAGTTACAACAAAGTGTGAACTGAAAAATAATACTGTGAATTTGTAGAGTGAAGGAAATAGCAGGAAAAATGAGAAGTCTGGAGGAACCTCAAAAAAATTTTGGCATAGATTCTGCCTAAATTTGTAAAGTTAGTTAAAAGCAAAGAACAGAGTTTATGGAGAAAAAAGCCATCTAAATGACCCCATAGTCATTTTGGGATCTGTCTCCCCTAGGGAGGTGATATGTCTTCTTCTGTAAATTATGCAGTGGGTTCAAGGCATCTGTACTCCAGCAGTAACGGCAGCCAGAAAAGGAAAGAGCAGTGATCCAAAAATCAGTACAGAGCTAAGCTCTGCACTAGAAATTCTCAGTACGATTAGTATTGTAGATAGTTCCTCCTTTAAACTTATCATATTGTTTTACAAAAATCTGAAACTAAATAATATTATGAAGTGCATCTGACAGTTTTCTTTTAAACTGATGCATATAATTGTCTGTCTCTTAAAGTGCTGATGAAGTGTTTACCCAGTAAACTCTAATAAAAAAAAAAGCCAATTATGCTTGAATTGCATACTTTGAAATGCTTGCACTATTGTTAAGATTCAGACAAATGCTCTTTAAACTGCAAACTTCGCACAACAAATCTTTATTCATGTGCTTACTGTTCTTTGAGGCCTAGTAGAATAGCGCTAGTCTCCCATGGGATGTGATGGTGTTGGAAACTGATAATTCTGTGTTGGCCAGTAATGAATCACAGTTTCTACCTGTGTCTTTCACAGCTCTGATTTCATTAGTCTTGAATACACACACATGCACAGTGTAATCTCTGAATATTACATGGTTCTACGTGATGTTACTATGTGTATGAAGGCAACTGAGATCTCAGTGTGGGCTGCTATTATTTATTGTTTGCATTAACTACTTGTAATTCATATATGCTATGTAGGAAGACAAGCAGTCTGAATCTCTGTATTACTGTTGTTGTTAATAATATTTTAACAACAATAACAACAACAACAACAACCACCCCCCCCCCCAATAATAATAATAATGATTATTAGCATTAGTATTATTATTTAGATATACAAAAACCCCACAAAGTTCCACTAAATTAAAACAAGGACACTTTGCACCCATGTTGTGAAAGTGAAATTTTCTATAGAATAAAAATGTAAATTCTGCTTAGTGCGAAAAAAAATGAAGGGTTTCTTTATTAACTTGGAATCCCAGTCCCACAAGTTCTCAAGGTCACTGTAGGTCTGGAGTTATTCCAGAGGGTACAATTGGCTTTGCTTAAATTGTAAAAAATAGATTACAGAATTGAAAGCTTACTGTGCGACTCAAGGCACTCCTTTAATTTTTCACTGCCTTATGTTATAAGTGCTTTTGCAACTCACAAGGTTTCATTTTTTATTGCTGAAAAAGCTTTACATGACTTTTCTTTGGAAGATGGTCAGAGAAGGAAAAAGGTAGTCATTCCAATTCTGTATTCACTATACCGGTTGCAACATTTATCATGTAATAGCTGCTGCTGCAACTACAACAAATCACCTGTCATAAAAAGTTCATAAGCTGAAAGACACATAAACACATGAATTTTTTATATATCTACCTTACCCACCATTCAAGCATACAATTAGGACAACTCGGGTCAATTGTGCTGCAGAGCAATTTTGGGGCAGCTGACTTCTGTGTACTTCACAGTTAAAGTGGATTTTTAGGGTGGATTGGATCAATGTTGTGGTACCGAACAGGAAAGAGTATGAATGCAAAGGTAAAAAAAGACTTCCTTTAAAAATTTCTCATGTAGTGTTGTGGATTAACTCCAGTGGGAAGGTGAACACCACACAGCCGTTTGCTCACTCCACCTTCAAAGAATGGGGAAGAATATCAGAATTGTAAAAGGGAGAAAACCCATGGATTGAGACACAGACAATGTATTAGGTAAAGCAACAACTATTTGCAAGCAAAGCAAGATAAGGAATTGATTCACCTCTTCCCATGGACAGGCAGGTGCTCAGCCATCCCCAGGAACACAGGAATGTGTCTTGCATAATGTTTACTTGGGAAGACAAACATCAAGACCCCAAATATCCCCCTTCTTTCTTCACCCAGCTCTCTATGCTGGGCATGTCAGCATATTGTATAGGATACCTGTTTGGTCCATTGGGATCAGCTGTCCTGGCTGTGTCCCCTCCCAGCTTCTTGGGCGCACACAGCCTCATCACCAGGTGTGTGTAGGGAGTGAGAAACTGTGAACATCTTCACAACGTGCAAGTACACACTGTGCTCAACATTAAAACACTGGTGTGCTATCAATACTGTTTTTCTCACAAATCAAAAACATAGAACTTTATGAGCTACTGTGAAGAAAGCCACAAAGTATATCAATCATCTTAAGGGACTTTTCCAACTTAAATGATTCTATGATTCCACCATTTTGGGGTTCTGTTGCCTACACACATGCTTTTGGCAGAACTTTAAGCACTTTGAAATTTCCCATGCTTGGAAAGGATGTAAATGTCCCAAAATTCCTACACCACATCATCATACCAGGCCAATCCCAAATGCTTCAAATATTCAAGGCTTTCTGACTTGGCTTGTGAATCTATGTGTAGGCATCTGAATCATTTTCTAAATGTTAGCAACATTAAGTACAAATGAAAGACTTTATTAAAATTTGTGAAACAAACACTAGAAGACTTCAGGAGCACCTGAAGGACAGACAAAATAACTTAAAATGCCTCAGTAGCAGCAATGTCCATAGCTAGTCAATAGTCTCTGTGAGGGTAGGATTCAGCTCAAGTTGAAGGCTGAGAAAGATCATGAAAACACAAGGAGTCTCTTCTTCCATGGAGGCTGAGTACTATTTAATGAGAACTGTTAATGCAGCCTAGGAACTGATCCAGCTGACGGGTCTCCATAGTGTGTGTTGAGAGTCTGGAGTTCAGTTCAGTTATCCACATGTAGGTGTTTTAGTACCACCTGAGATGCTTGCAGGTATCAAGGATATGAAGATGTCTTGAAAATACATCTATCAGTTGAGCCCTGTGTGGCTTCTCAAATGGCACAGATAACTGATATTATATATGTAAAAATGATGTTATATTTATAAAACAGAGTTTATATGATGTTTTGCAATAGAACTCATTACTACTGACTATCTTTGACAAGAAAGAAAAAAAAGAATAAAAGAAAAACGAAAGAAGATAATGTAGTTAATGTGAGTGAAAAGAGGAGAGAAAATCCACAGTAAATATTAAAAGCAAGCAAACAAAAAACTAACAAAACCCCCCCAAACAAACACTTTACAGTTATGGTATGCTTAAAAATTCTTATCTCCAAGCAACCTGAACTGAACTGGGAGCAGGCGTGTTTGGGAGGTAAGTGGGAAATCTGAGTTTGTCACAATAACTGTGACTCTGGGGTTTGTGGCATCTTAGTAGGAAGTAACAGATCGTGGATATTTCTCTTTTGGGAGCTGATAATCATCCCAAATCTGATGATTTCTGTTTCCTTAAAGTGTTTTAAGTGAAGAAAACTCAAGACTTGTAACTATATTTCCCAGTAAACAAACAAACAAACAAAAACAAAACATAAAACAGCAACAACAACAAAACCATTGAAATTAATTCGGTGACAAAAACAATGATCTTTCTACAGGTCTCCCTTACTATTTACTTGAAATATAAATATGTCCTAGGACAGGGAACCATGTTATTTCTATCTCCTGCAGAGAATTTCCTCTGTTTCCTTTGTACAAAAGTAAAGAGAGACTTATGCTAAACCATTTATTTTTTAATAATGCTGGGCAAGATTTATCTACATACCCTTGAGAGCTACATCTCCAACTGGTTGAAGCAGAAAAGTCATATTTGAATATATTAAGCTTGACTTTTAAGAACGTGAGTAGTTCTGTTTTCCCTTGCAGCTTGATAATTGATTGTTCTGCTGTATTAAGAGTAGACAAAAGATCCTTCTTTCTACACTTGATCTCAAGTTTAGTATCAGGCTAGCTTAAAGCTAACTTCAGAGAACAAAATTAACTTTTGATTAGATCAAGAGTTAGATACTACCTGTGACATTTTAAAGCATATATGTCTTCCATAATAGCTTAATAAGTTTTCTTATCAGTGGTTAGTGAGTCACCCTGTCAGATAAATCTGAATGAGGTCTGACCTAGAAGTGAATGTATATGGGACTCATTTATGTCTATACTATGAATTAAAGAAATGAGGCGACACATACTAGATGATCAGAAGACCATCAATATAGGAAAATCATCATAAACAAAGGTATTGTAAGAGAAAATTCAGTTTGTTTAGCTTAGAAAAATCTATGTCAAAAGGACATAGATTGTTTGGTTTTTATAAGAAAAGTACATTGTTAAAACATATGACCTATCTAACATGTCAGTAGGCAAGTGTAGATGGGAAATTCTGACTTTGATTTTTAGATCTTGATAAACATGATCTGCTTTTCCTTTAATTTCTTTTCTACACAATTATCATGGAATGCTGTAGCAGAATATAGACACAGAAAAGTAGTAAACACTAAAGATCTGATTGTTCTCTGTTGAAAAAATATCCAAAATACAGAAAAAATGTTAGAAAATGAATTTTAAAATATTATTTTATTTTTTTTTAAACATAAGCACAAGTTCATTTCAGCTGTTAATTTATTTTTATAGATTTTGTGTGTGTGAAGTGCTGCTTATGTTTTCTAGAGTCCATTATTCTTCCAGAGAATGTAATTTGTGAGAGTTCATGTCATTCTGAGTTTATGAAGATGGTAGAGATAAACAAGGTCCAGGAGCTATCTCAATTCCTTGGAACAGTCTGTGCTGGAGGAAAATTTAAAGATTTCAAAGTTTCCAGTTCTTCAGTCTGAAATTTTACAAATATTTTTTGATAATGGGAGATATCCATTCAATCACTTTTTAGCAGCACTGTTCCCCAGGCAACAGCAAAATCTCATAATGTTACAGTAATGTAACCTACAGGAGCAAAAGAGCTTGTCTTAGGTCTGTCTTACTGCCTGAAGATGAACAAGCAATAGGATAATGCTTATTTCCATGATATTTAGTGGCAAATTGGTTTCTGTCCAGTGGTCTGGATCGATCAGGACTGAAGAAATTGACAGTTCTACTTTCTGGTGTTTCTAATTCTTTCTTTAAGTCCATGGTGGACATATATCCCAGGCAGTAAAAATATCCTTAGATGGTTTCAGGATAGACGCTCTTGTCTGTTAAGTGTCCTACAGAGAATGATAGAAATGATGATCCATTAAAAGAACATAGTGGAATTGTCACTTTCACTGCACAGGATTTGTTGGTATCCTGGATATTCTTAGCCTGGGAAATTAGAGATAAAAATTCATTTGCAAAATTGTTCCCTACAGTCTGTGCTTTGCATAATTTACTTTAACTTAGTCATGCAATTCTTGAAACATTTCACTTGAGAGCAAATTCTAGTTTTATGCTCTAGTTTACATAGAAATTTTCTGACATGCAGTCCACTGTTTCTTTTGTATTAAATCACCATCTTACCTTTTTAATCAAACCTTACTGCAAACCATCCAGTTCAGCTATCTTGAGTGATCCATTTCAAGTAGAGGTTTAACTTTGTTGGACTTTTGTAAGAGTATTACAAACTTTCATTAAGCAGTCAAAGTGGATGTCAATTTTAGAATGTTTGCAATCTAATATTAATTATCAAGAAAATAGAAACAGAAAATTAGGATGGAAGAGTTGAAAGCCTAGCATTTGCAATGAAGAAGCAACATGTGAAACCAAAATATTTACCAGTTTTTCCATCTGGCACTGAAGGTGTCAAGCAAGGTGAGTTTAGTAGGAAACATGGTACTTGGAACACAGCTATTTTTGGTTATGCAGACTGCATCCTTTCAGTCTATCTCTAGCAGAAAGCGATAGACATGTTGGTACTGTCCCTAAAAAATATTTTTGACAAAAGAAACCCCTTCCTTTCTGCTCAAAGTCGTCTTTCAGAAGGCAAAAAATTGTGCAGCAATAACTGCTATTTCCTACAATAATGGCAAAAAATTCTATATGTCAGAATTGAAAATGGCTTCCTTTGATCACTAAGCTATTTTGATTATGAAATACAGTAATGGTGAAGAATATTCTGCTGGGAGGAAATAACAAGGTTTTCTGTGATCAAAAGACTGTTAGAAGTTGGTATTCTCTGCAATAGATTATGACTGCTGATCAAGCGTGTTTTCCTATACCTACCAGTTTATATTGAAAAAAGCTTTGGGAAAAATTTCAGCTACCTTTCCTTTTCTCTCAGTGAACACTTCCCAGATGCCAATATTGGCTTAGTAATAATGTCAGAATTAATGTCTGATGACAATGTCATAAAGAAAGTACATGTTTTAAAACAATGAGTCAAAATTAAAGGAAATATCTCTCCTGCCCTGTTTTCTTTATTTATAGCCTTCTACACTTAGCAGCAGGAACAGAAGACAGAGAACATAAAATGGAAAAGAGAAATGGAACAATGGCCAAGCAGTGGAAAGCAGAAACAGTATGCCTCCATGGCAACAGTGAGTGGGAATGCAAGGCTTATTGTCTTCTGTAGAGTACAAAAGGACATTTTGTTTCCTTGAAGCCTTACTCTTGATGTCTTAAAGACAGATATATAGCTGCAATGGGGAAAAATAAAATTGACATCTTCTTAATTTTCCCTCTTCTTCTCCTTTCTCACACAGACACTTCTTGGACACTACACTTGCTCAAGAGAAGCTGTAAATTGACTCAATAGTCACAGCTCTTACAGACCATAGTATGTCCTTTATATATTGCATTCTTTACTATAAAATATTTTTCTCAGCAGAAAAACATTCATTATTAATTACTACTTTAGTCAATATTTAATGTGTTTCCATTCTTCTGAAATATAAAATTATTGATATAAAATATTAACAGTCCACATGATGGAACTGTATCTCTTTTGATTACGTTTAAAACTAAATTGTGTAAGTCAAGGATATATTTCAATGAATCTCAAGATTAGGATCAGCTTAAGTGGAAATACAGCAGAGTGCACTCATCTTGGTTGCCGCATCTGAGAATGAAGTGTTTAAGGTTTTAGTGGAGAAAGCATCCTTCTAACAACAAAACAGAAAAAGCAGATTCTGAATGTCTTTATTTAGGGAAAGAGCACTTGCTCTATTGAGACAACATTCTTTGTTTGCTCTTCTAGACAGGAATTACCCCATTCAGTGAAAGCAGGTGCAATAAAAAAACCCAAAAAACAAAAAACCAAACCAAACCAAATCAATCAACGAAACAAACAAAACAAAAAGTAGTATATATAAATGGTAATTAACTTTACAAGACCACTTGGAAAAAAGGTACTGTATATGTTCATTCAAACATACCAATTTCATTTTTCTTTGCCCCATCATTGGCATCATAGTCTGCCAGTACCCACTTTGTTTTGGTAGGCATTTATATTTCTTTAAACTATGACAGCTGACACATATACAAACTTGTTACATTAAGATAATAATGTTAAAATGTTAAGACGAAAGAGCCTGTCAGCTGAGCCCTGTCCAGGACAGCAATTGTCTTTATTTTCAACAAGATTTTCAAATATAAAATGACATAGAGACAGAGCTGTTGATGGCATTTAGCCTAAAAAATTATACGTTGCTTCTCTAACAAAAAGTGCATGTTTATTAAACTTCAGCTCTTCTATATATTTAAATATTTGCATGGGTACTGTATGTTTTATTCGTTATTAACAAGCATGGAACTTTAAAATTCATGAAGCATTGAAACATATGAGAAAAAGGTAACTCTCCAGTATCTTTCTTTTATTGGTTTTTCTGTACTTTGAGATCAAATTGATTCTATGTATCTTTAGGCATCCAACAGAGGAGTTGAAAGCTTAGCTATGCTACAATTCTTTCANGAAAGAAGATTAGAAAGAAACTAATATAATGAGGTGGTTATCATCTGACTAGCCGAAATATTTTCTAATAAAGAATTGGGATATACTCTGTGGTTTTTTTGTTTTTTTGTTTTTNCGAAACAAACAAAACAAAAAGTAGTATATATAAATGGTAATTAACTTTACAAGACCACTTGGAAAAAAGGTACTGTATATGTTCATTCAAACATACCAATTTCATTTTTCTTTGCCCCATCATTGGCATCATAGTCTGCCAGTACCCACTTTGTTTTGGTAGGCATTTATATTTCTTTAAACTATGACAGCTGACACATATACAAACTTGTTACATTAAGATAATAATGTTAAAATGTTAAGACGAAAGAGCCTGTCAGCTGAGCCCTGTCCAGGACAGCAATTGTCTTTATTTTCAACAAGATTTTCAAATATAAAATGACATAGAGACAGAGCTGTTGATGGCATTTAGCCTAAAAAATTATACGTTGCTTCTCTAACAAAAAGTGCATGTTTATTAAACTTCAGCTCTTCTATATATTTAAATATTTGCATGGGTACTGTATGTTTTATTCGTTATTAACAAGCATGGAACTTTAAAATTCATGAAGCATTGAAACATATGAGAAAAAGGTAACTCTCCAGTATCTTTCTTTTATTGGTTTTTCTGTACTTTGAGATCAAATTGATTCTATGTATCTTTAGGCATCCAACAGAGGAGTTGAAAGCTTAGCTATGCTACAATTCTTTCATGAAGAGACTACCATGAATAAATTCTTAACTGGGATAACTGCCTGCCATCAAGGGGGAAGAAGGGAAGGGACTTCACAGAGCTATCTTGAACTGAGAGGGGTTGAGTTAATTCTGCTTTCTCAACAGGATTTTCCCAAGATGATGAATTGCTCTGTAGCTGGAGTCCTATTCTGAACCAAATACAATGTACCCATTTTTCTTTAGAGAGTGTAGAAGAGCCTGTAAGCTTAGCTTTCCCAGTCTAAAGTCATTATCTCACTGCAGGAGAGGAGNCATTGTTGTTTGATAAAGCAAGGCCAGAAAGGAAACTGACAATTTTTTCAAACCCAAATAATTTAGAATAGGCCTCTGGAAACTCCTGACACACCACTTCTATGACTTTGCAGAATCATGGAATCAGAGAGTGGGCTGGGTTGGAAGGGATCCTATAGCTCATTTTGGTCCAACACCCATGCCTTGAGCTGGGACATTTTTCACTAGACTAGGTTACTCAAAGGTCCATCCAGCCTGGTCTTGGACACTGCCAGGGATGAGACACCCACAGCTTCTCTGGACAACGTGTTCTGGTGTCTCACCACCCTCACAATATAGAACTTCTTCCTAATATCTAATCTAACCCATCTTTCTTTCAGTTTGAAGTTATTTCTCCTTGTCTTGTCACTACATGCCCTTGTAAAAAGTTTCTCTCCATTGTTCACTAATTAGTAGCAGCGGATTAGTGTTGTTTGCTAGCTAATACTGCATCAATTTAACAAATGAAAATCATAAAGACTCAGTTTGCCAAAGTTTGTTCTGGCAAAGGAGTAACAGACCACCACTGACAGATCTCCCTGATCTTCAAATAGAAAAAAATTAAATTAGCAAAAGTTAATGCATTATTGTAAAAGTACAATAGAATGGGAAATATATCACTCCTTTTAAATGCAAGAGTCATGTCTATATTTAAACTACATTAGCCACAAATCTGAGGTGTCTGTTATTTCCACAACCAACACCATATTAAATGAGATACAGGACTCTGCTGTGCTTAATAGCTATATCGAAAGTCCCCCTTGTGCAGCAACAAAGGAAATTCTGAAATAAAAATCTATCATTGAAGACAAAACCATCAGAGATCTTTATAATACTATAAATACAGTATGTAGAAGGTTTACATGCTTATTTTGTTGGTATTAACCAAAACTATCTGTGCTAATATTCACTGTATGGGAAAATGAATAGACCTCCTGTGCATGTTTCTTTTAAAAGGTTTGATATCTTACTAAGAAAAAGCAATTACTTCTCCTGTTCTGCATTACATGGTTGATCTCTCAGTCTGGGATAAACACCACAAGTTTTATGTTCATACATTTCTGTTCAAATTAGAGAAATTTAGTTTGTAGAGGCCTCTTCTAGAGTCTCTGACCTCAAATCAAGCAGAGAATGAAGGAATGAGAAGGAATGTGAAAAGCAATGTTTAAGATGTGTTATGCAGCCATCAAATAACTGTAGAAAATAAATGTCTCTAAGTTAAAGATGTACGGGTAAAAATACAGTTTTATTATTAGAAGTTGCAGCTATTGGTGTGCATTTTTGCAAGAAATTCACAGATTTTTGAGACAGGGTGGTATTTTATCTGGCCAATATTTTGCCTATTCCAGGCTGTTTTGTTCTCCATACTGACTTCTTCTGGCAATACTTGTGACCTGGTTTGACATGAAGATATGCATAAAGACAGTAAGAGACCCATCACTATACTTTTAGAAGAATTACCCTCACTTTTAAGAGTGATGCATTAGAATTCCAATTTAAATAAAAGCTGCTTCACTATCTGCCTACTGCTTCCTGATATGTCTTTCTCTCTGCAATTCAGAAATCCATCACCTGTATTCTCCTGTATTCTTCTGTAAAGGCATTGAGTCACTGTAATCCAATCACCTTTCAGTCTCATCTCCACTAAGATAAACAGAGTGTTCTGAATTCTTCTGCAGTATTTCCTACAAGCCTTGAATACTTTTGTGGCATTTTATTTATCCCTTTCAATATTTCTAAAATTTTAATGCCTTCCCACAAAGATGACAAGAAGAGTGCAGACAGTGTTTCAGGACACTAGTGGGGAAAAGCTCCCGACATTTCTTATGTCTTGTGTACTACGCTACTGTTAAAATATCCAAGAATCATCATATTTCTCCCCTTATGTGCAGTTCTGATCCAGAATTTGATTATTAATTTTTTGTTTGAACTGGCTCAGTGCTCCAAGACTCATATCTCCTCATCATTTATCATTCATTCAGTCTTTTCATCTGCACATTTTAATGGCAGTGATTTTGTGTTACTTCTGGTTCATTCATTAAACATTGACCAGTGTTGGAAGACACCATGCCTGTGGGACATCAGTAGACATTCATAATAGAAATTGTGTTTCAACTATCGTACATGTCATCTGGTCTGTATTCTATTTCCTGTTTGCATTGTAAATTTCAAATACTGCTAATCTTTATTCTAAATAATATACAGTACTTTTTCACAAATACCTTACAGGAAGCTGTTTCCATCAGTGCTGTTATCATTATCAAATATATTTATAATTTGAAAGAAGGGAATCAAGTTTGTTTAACAAGACCTGTTTACTATGATGATTGATTGGCATTAACTATAATATCTTCCTTTAATTCTATGCAAATTAATATAATCTTTGGGTTTCTGGACTTGGGGAACTGTTCATCAGATCCAGAGAAGGACCAGAACCTCCACAGGACTGCGATTGTCAGTATTGACCAGAACTGTGACCATCATCCTTACCAACAGGTTTCCTCTTTCCTTTTACTTTGCACTCAGAGTGACCACATGGTGCTCAGCACAGGGGATAATGAACACCATTCTGGTCATGCCCCACAGTGCTGGGTTATACATCTGTTTTGTGGGTTAAAACCAGTTTTTTCCCCATATCATTGTAATTATTGTAAACTTCTTAGTAAATTGTAACTCTGATTTATAACCTCTCTTGAGTCAAGCTCATTTCTCCTGCTGGTTTACCTTTAAACCAGCACAAGCAGTTATTAGCAGAATTTTTTTTATTTTTATTATGATTTTACAGAACACGTCGGTGAATATATTTGTTATAGATTTATATATTTTACATCTATATATAGGAGACATAGATACATACATATATTTATACATATATGTGAATGAGACTATGTCATGAGGCGTTTCCAACATAGTCGAATTTTCCTTTTTTTTTTAAATATTCTCCATCTACTTTATTTGAGACAATAATTTCCATAATATATCTATAATACAACCTCTTTTTAGTCATTATAATTACAATTAGCTTGTAATTACTTGTTGCTGAACAACTGAAAACTAAAATCTAGCCCTTCTGAAGCTTTTTGTTTTCTAGAACAGGAGAATCTACGTGCACACTATGTTGCAGTTGTACTTTAGTTTTGAAGATAAGGGATCTTTAAACATCCATAAAATCCTAACAAGTCTTACAGAATGCCAGAACTTCATCAGCTTAACAGATTTAAACTGATATGCTTGATAATCTGGGTTTGTTAAATATCATGTAAATTATATATAATTCTCTTTTGTGAGTATTCAGAAAGAGCATTCAAATCCCTTGGTCTTTTTCTCATATTATGAAAATTACTTGAGAGCTGATATAGTAAAAACAGTCTTTAAGATCTGTCTCCTTTTCCTTAATACTTTCAAACATATCTGCTTTTAACTCTTTCTTACCCCTCTCATCAGAAACACAAAAATAGGAATTACTTATATACTTAATGAACAAGAAAGCCAAGGAAAGGTTTCTCCAGAATTGCTGTATTTGTATGATACAGGCATTACATGAACTATTGAAAACCAGCTGAGTGTGTGCACCAGCAAATGAAGCAGACTAAGACTTTTCCTTGGCTCTTTGTCTAACTGACACAGCTTTGCTGATGCTTACACACCTAAACATGCTTATTTATCACAACAACTGTTGACATGTCCAAAATATCTGTTGGGAACAATTCCTAACTAGTGCTGTGTGGCTTCTGTCGAGCAAGTTATTGATATATGTTAAAATAATTGAAACCTCAGATGATTACTTAAAATTTAGACATTTAGATTTTGTCAGAAGAATTCCATTCAAAGTCATCTGATTTTATGTATTTTCCTTTAGCATGAGTCCCACTTTAGGAAAAACCATACTGCAGATAAAAAATGCTACCTTTTTATTAATGTGTAGATAACAAAGTTTTCCTTTAGTAAAAATGCGTTGTTAAAGCAGAGGATTAAATGTCATGTTCTGAGACATAATCAGTGTCCTGGAGCAACTCCCTCAAGGAAATCTCTGAACTTCTTTTCAACTTGTCTTAATAACATAGGAAACTAAAGAAAAGCATTATTAATATTTTCTTTATCATCCTGCCATGTGCTAACTGGACATAAAATCAATATCAGGAGGACCAATGTCTAATGCAGCTTTTTTAGAATAAATGAAACCTACCATTTTAGTACAGCAAGTTATTTGTCATATTTTACTGGCTGGAAATGCACCATATTTCTTATTCTTTAGCAATATTTACAAACAAGTACTTCTGCGGACTGCTACCTTGTGTGATCAGCTGTCAAGGAAACTGAATGTTCATCCCATGCTTATCAAGGAATCAATACTCTCTTCTAACAAGAATCCAGCAGGATGTCCATGAAAAAATGTTTGTGTAGGTAAAAACACACATCACGAGCTTGGTTTCCTCTGCAGCATATTTCTTTACACCTCTGACTTCTAAAACCAGGGCAAGAAGAAGAGTGTATGTCAGACCGTTATTCAGCTAAAATTTGCTGTATAATTTCCTGACAGGCATTGCAGAAATATAGAACTCTGAGAAGGTTTTAAATGAAGAGAGACAAGTATTATCTCTACATTTACACAGTTTATATTTCTATTGGTAAAAGCACTGGAATCTCTATGAAACTTATACTACATGTATCAGCACTATAAAGCAATATGGAATCATGGAACATGGAATCATAACAAAATACATTATAAATCATGTTTCTACTATACATCTTTAGTGATGACTTGACTTTATTGGGTTAATAGAAAAGTAAAAAGTGATAATGGATTATGAGCTGACAATATTGGTGACCTAGACAGACATGACAACAAAAATGAAGAAAATTATGTCAGAGAACCAAAGAGAAAGATGAGAAGTTTACTGTGGTTGTCACATTAATAGATGCCTTGACCTGTGGTACTGAACCAGATGATCTCAAGCAGTCCCTTCTGATATGAACAATTCTGTTTCTGAGTTTCAGTTTTCTTCATTTTTTTTCTCAGTAGGTCTAATGGCAACAAAGATTTAGAATATATGTATATATTTAACTTATCAAAATGTTCTTCAACTAAAGGAAATTTTTAACACAAACTCTTTTTTCCTAATTAGATATCTGCTTCTTGATGTAATATTGCCTAACACATGGTCTGCATGCCCGAGTGCTGATAATGACTAATATATTCCCTTGATATACTGTAAAATTATGAGAAAGTTGTTCTTAGAGGAAAAGCCTCTTCTGTTACACCCTGTGAGATACAGCAAGAGCTGATGATAACTGCTGTCACTGTGGGTCAGTGCCCATAAGGTTTGTACAAGCCTTTTGACACGAAGCCTTTCATCAGTGATCTAAGTACTTTAGTCCTGTTGCAGCACTATATTCTTTAATCCACCATCTAAAGCACAGAGGCAATATGTTGTCTCTGGTATATATCTACTTGACATTCCAAAGGAAGATTTTATTTTAAAATATATTTCTATCGCATTGCCCTGTGTAACCTCCTATTCAATGGAAAAAATGCAAATGGATTTTGGCAGTGCTTGTAGACATATGATTAAAGTATATTAAATTACTTGTGGGTAATTTGAGAACTTTGGATAGTGTAATACAGTATATGAATATGATTACTTTAACCTGGAGAATCCCATTAATAATACACAATAAGTGCTTGTCCTGCATTTATGGCTTCATGACATGTTCAAGGGGGTTCTTAATAGAACTCTGATTGTCATTTTGAATATGATTAAGCTTTCTCAATGCTCTAAGTTAAATGCTTCAGTCCCATAATAATTTTTGTAGCCTTTCCCTGGGCTGCTCTATCTTTCTTATATTGGGAAGATCAGATCTGGATCCAGCAGTCCAGATGTGGCCTCGCCAGTGTTGAGCAGAGAGAGAGGATCATCTCCCTTGACCTGTTGAAAATATTCCTTCTGATGTAGTTCAGGACACTGTTGGCCTTAATTGCCAGAATGGTTCATAATCATCTTGATACATTGATACAGTACTTAGTACTGGTAAGGGTTAAAGTTTATCTGATGAAAACTTGAAGTCCTGAATGGTCACTCCAGTCACAATCTCGTAAATTCTTCAGTTTGAATTTAAAACAGGAAAAAACCTTATAAAAAGCTGAAATATTTGTGATTTCTCTTGGTTAATTCAGACCAAATAGATCCTTCCTAGTGTTGTCTTTGCCAGGTAAAGGATTCAGACGTCATGCTACTGGCAAACAACACAATTGGCATGAGTGTGATATTGTAGGGGTTATTCCTTTACATGCACTAATACTGGACATGCTTCCATCCCTGGTTTGTCTTTCAATGGAAAAAGATAGAGTTCTTGGTTTTGTTTTTCTGTGTCTATTGATTTAGGTTTTGTTTTTCTGTGTCTATTGATTTAGTCTTCAAATACTATGTTGTCCTGCATAAATATTTATTCTTGTTAATATTTATTATAATTACTCGCTGATCAGGCCTTTGAGGAAGTAATATAAAGGCAACAAATATTAGACAGAAAGGTTCATATTCAGAGAAGAAAGAGTGATGAAACACCTGCACCTTCAAAATGTGCTTGATGTCCTGCTGGTAAATGTGGTAGTGCCAAAGAAGCTGCATGTTTGTAGAGGTTTGGGTTGGCTCCCTGCCAGACCCAAATGGCGGCCACACAGATTCCCCCCTCCCGAGAGAGAAGAAAAAATGTACCAAAAGAGAATTGTAGTAAAAGTATATATATAGTCACATATATTACAATTATATACAATCAAACACTATGAATATACAGAACAAATCCCAAAGCAACCCCAAAAGGGAAAAGGGGGAAAGGGAAATGGAAACAAAAATGGGTAAAACCAAAACAAAACAGATACACACACTCGTAAACTCAGGGAAAAGCTCAATAAGTAACTAATACAATAAATTCTCACCAAAACTCCCCTTAAGAGAAGCAGGTCCTTCCCCTCCACACAGCTGGGACAACAGTTTCTCAGACAGGCCTCAGCTCATATAGAAAAGAGCTAAGCTGACACAGAGACCTGATGTCCTCCAAGCACACGAAAAGAATTGAGAGAGAGGGAGGATACCCTCCTCCTCACCTTATATACAGCTGATTACGTGAAGGAATGGTGTGGAATACTTCCTTAGTTATGACCCTGTTACCAGGGAAGGCCTAAACCAAAACCAAGAAAACTAAACCACCACAATGTTTCAACACAGGAATAACTGGATTAAACTATATGTACTACATACAAGAGGATATCAGGCTACTTGGTCTAATAACTGGGTTTTGTTCATAATTTCTTTGCATCATTTAAACAACTTACAAATTCATAAGAAAAGAAAGGAAAATATAATTGAATGAAAATAAACATAACATTAAAGATTATTGACACAGTATTAGGGATAACTTTTTTTAAAAATAACAAAACCAGAGTGCTATATAGATGTATTTATTTTTCAGATTTTATTAGTTCAGTTAACTGGAGGGAAAAACTGGCATGTTTTAACCCAGGTAGAATACTGAATAGTTAGGAGTGATTTTCTAGTCATGGAGGGTAGTTTTTCCCATGATTTTCATAGCAAATAGCTTGGAAATGTTTCTAAAAATACTTATACATTTGTATGATTCTTCAGCTAAGCACCCAGATGGCAAAAGAGAAATGTAAGGCAAAAAGTATGTCTCAAGAATCAAAAGGTTATGAGTAAACTGGTGTGAAATAAAGTCATAAACAGCAACAAGGACCAGAATTTTTCATCCAGCCCTGTGGAAACGTAGAGGAGAAGGCAAGAGCCTGTGCAAAACCAGAAAAAAGAAATCACAATTGCCTCACAAAACCAGACTAGTGGTTATTATAATTCAATATTCTATAGTGATTGGTAACATTCTAATAGAAAAGATAACTCTGAAATGCTAGTTTCTTCTCCAAGTTTTCCATCACTTTATTCAGGGACTTCCTAAAACAAAGGCCATATTTTATATTTAACATTCCTGGCCAAATTTTTAGTTGTTTTTTTTTGTTTGTTTGTTTTGTTTTGTTTTGTTTTGTTTTTTTTTCTTTTCCATCTGTTTTTTTCTTCTTTTCCATCTGTGTTTTTTTATCTGACATAAATGTTGACCATCCACAACATTCTCATCAGTTGTCTTTAGTTATATATATCAGGAGTTGAGACTGGAACTGAGAAGGTTTAACATTTTAATAGTGGCCTGGATAATGAAACCAAATGGACTGTTCACAGGGGACACAGTTTGGTGAAGGAGGACGTACTGAAAAGCAGAGCTGCAGTATCTTGGCAGACTGGGGAAATGGGATCACAGGAGCTTTATGAAGTTCAGTAAAGGCAAATGAAAAGTCCTGCACCTTACCTGGGATAAACCCACACAACTGTTGGGGATCAGCTGGACAAAAAACAGTTCTGAAGGACAGGACCTGGAAGTTCTAACATGCTACAGGTTGAACATAAGACAGTACCTTACCCTTCTAGCAAAGGCAGTGAAATAAACCCTGTGAAGTATTAGCAAGGGTGTAGCCAGCAGGTTTAGGGTAGTAATTCTTCTTCCTACTCCCTCCTAAGGTGGTTAAATATGCTCTGTGAGGGCCTGCCCTGATGCCTTGAGAAGCCTGTATGTCTACCAGCTCCAGGTCCCAGCTGTTCTACATGACACTTTGACAAACCTAACCAAAATTCAGCCAAAATAATAAGCACATATCTTTCTTGTGGTTCATACATGTAATTGCAATTTCTAAAGAGCATCCCATTTACATCAGCTAGAGCTCTAAATATCAGCTTTCTATTTTGGCTGAGTTAACACTCTAATTGCTTTTTACTTCCTTTCTCAATTTTCCCTTCATAGTTTTTGCCCTGTGTTGTTTACAAGTTCAAACTAAATTGATTATGCAAGCTTATGATTAGGCTCCCTGTAACACATAACACTGAAAATCCACGATACATGAATTTCTAGATGCAAAGCCTGTTTGTAAAAACAAATTCTGTATTTATGCTAATGAAAGTCCTGTATCTAATTTTCCGTCGGAAAGTCTATTCCTAAAATATCCAAATGGGAACTAGTTGTCCAGCTGAGGCATACAGAAGAATCAGCTGCCAAACACAATGAGTTATTCAGTAAAAAGTTCAGATTGGAAAAATACTTGAATAATGTATTTTATCTTCAATGCGTTTTGTCATAATTACTTAAGTCTTTGAGATATGCAGGTTTTACAATAACTTTCTTTATACAGAAAGTGATACAAAGTCACTTATACGGGCAAGTGCCCGAAGACAGTGTGTCAAAAGCAGGATTAAAATTCAGAATTCCCAATTCATCACATATGTCAAACATGCCAATTAAATTTATTAAATGCCAGTCAAGTGCACTGTCCTCAAGCCAGTGCTGATGATGCTTTCAATGTTAAGGAAAACATGGGATGCATGGCTTTAGTACATTTGCTCAGAATTTGTCTGCTTTAATAATATTTCTCCCACTGCTCTTGAAGATAAGAATCTGAAACTTAAAATATTATTTGAAGCTTATCAAACGATTTATCTTATGATAAGCTCTTGTGATGTGTGCCAGGCAAATATGAATCAGGCAATTATCTTTGTAGGCTGCAATGTTATGGTCAGCATTTTGTTATCAACATATCAAATAAATTCCATCAATAAGTGTCTAATAAACCGTTCACTGAAATCAAAGTTTTGTGTCAATTTCATGGATTATGGATCATTAGGCTGTTGCCATTGCTGACCTTTGATGACACTCTACCTTGTCATTTTTGAGCTTTATAAATTCAAGGTCAGCCCATTAAAGCATTCACTCAATAAAAGAAAGTTGAGATAACCATAAACATTTTTGAAGGATACATTACATATATTTTCACAGAATGGAAATCACTCAGAGGGCAAATAAAACCTCCCCACACCCTCTCCCCTACAAACTTCCACTAACAGAGTTCATAACTCAAAATTAACTCAAAACTTGATCTTACATCATGGGATAAAGCAAAAGTTTCAACTCATCCAAAAGCAGCAGATCAGAGCCTTGAATTTTATTCTGCATGTATTATTCTCCTTTTATATTACTTATATTTTTTCCTTAAATGCAAAAATTAAATCAAGGGCTGTCAAATTGTCTCTATCTTAGGACTTTTTGATTAGTATTTAGAAAGCCTTACTTTTATAAAACTAACTCGAAATGCAGGTATTTTCCATGTAGTTCCAAAGACTGATACCTTTCTATGTCAACAGCAGCTGTAAGGTGTACTGTGAACATGTCAGGAAAATACTTGGCAAAAAAATAGTAAAAAACAAAGGGTGTGATTTTTTTTAGAAATAAAAATAAATCCATTGCCTAATAGGGGTGTTAATGTTCATGTTAATGTCACTGTATCTGCTTTGAATTATTTTTAAATTAATTTGTAAGTATTTTTTCAGGTATTCTCATTTAGCAGCTTTTCTTTGATTTTCTAGAGATAGAACTGGGAGCTTGAGCTATTTATTGAGGTAAGGTATTGAGAGTTGCACAAATATCTCTAACTAGGGACAAGTTTCTGACCTTGGGTTTCTAGTATCTGAGGTCCCAGCAATGTCCTTATTAGATATCCTGTCAAGGCTTATTTTTTAACTAAATGAAACATCTGTTGTTATGCCAAGTGAAATTGTTTTTATTTGTTTATTTAGTCAGCTGTAGCATCTCATTAGTCTTAATGTATTTACAAGTAATCTACAGAAGACATGCAGAACATTTCTGTGAAAAATAGGAAATAAGAATCAATAATTTTCTAATTTAAGCTTCAGTTTAAAGGAAAGATCACTATTATTCAAAACTTGTATTTATATGAAAAATGCTGTCTGGTTTTAAATAATGTCAAAATCTAGAATTATTTTGAGATTACAACCAATTGCATAGGTGAAATGTTAAGTAGTTTGAAAATACTGATGCAGACATAGTGGGTTTGCTATCACAAATATTATAACATTACCTTTGACCTTTAGCTCATTTAACCCTTGTTCAATGTAATTTATGAATCACAGAACCACAGAACTGTAGAATCAATTATATTGGAAAAAACCTCTGAGATCATCATGTCCAGTTTATGACCAAACAGCACCGTGTCAACTAGACCATGGCACTGATTACCATGTCCAATCTTTCCTCAAACACCTCCAGGGGCAGTGGTTCCACTGTCTCCCTGGGCAGCCCATTCCACTATGTAATCACACTTTCTGTGAAGAAATTCTTCCATGTCCAACTTAAACCTCCCTCGGCACAGCTTAAGACTGTGTCCTCTTGTCCTGTCAGTTGTTGCTCGGGAGATCAACCCCCACATGGCCACAACTTCCTTTCAGGGAGTTGTAGAGAGTGATAAAGTCACTCCTGAGTCTCCTTTTCTCCCATCTAAACAATTGCAGCTTCCTCAGCCACTCCTGGACATGCACTCCAGACCCTTCACCAGCTTTACGGACCTTCTCTGGACCTGCTTCAGCACTTCAGTGTCCTTTCTGAATTGAGGAGTCCAGAACTGGACATGATACTTGAGGTGTGGCCTCATCAGTGCCAAGTAAAGGGCACTTCCCTACTCTTGCTGGCTACGCTTTTCATGATACAAAGCAGGATGCTGTTGGAGTATAAGACAGCAGTTCATGGACACCTTTTGATATCAAGGACTGTTTAAAATATAGTTGTCTGTTAAAAGTTGTAACACCCCCGTTTATGGTTTTCCCCATGGTTATTTCCCTACGTACAGCCCTCAGGTTGATCTCCAACATGGCAGATCCCTTGTTGTTTCATCCCCGGTTCTCCTCCATGTTGTCTTCTTCCCCCTCACAGTTTTCCTGCCTTCGCCCTGGACCCTGCTTCCCTATTGATTAATTTTCCTGCCTTTGGTAAGTTGCCCCCAATTGGTTGTTTGGTTGCCTGGTTGCACACTCTGCCCCTGTTCCTGTCCAATTTCCTCCAAGTTCCAGAACCTTCCCTGGGAACCCTATAAAAACCCAAGCCCCAGTTGAATAAATGCCTTTTGTGCCTTCACCCTCAACCTTGTGTGGTGTAGTGTTGTGTGCGGAAGGTCATTCTGTCGGCGACTCATCAGGATGCCCCTGGCCTTCTTGGCCACCTGGGCTCATGTTCAGCAGCTGTTAACCAAGGTATCCAGGTCCTTTTCCTCTGGGCCACTTTCCAGCCACTCTGCCCCCAGCTTGTAATGCTGCCTGGGGTTATTGAGCCAAAGTGTAGGACCCAGCATTTACACCTTGTTGGCCCTCATAAAATTGGCCTCAGCCCATTGATCCACGTGTCCAGGTCTCTCTGCAAAGCCTTTCTACCCTCCAGCAGATCGACACTCCCCCCCAACTTGGGGGGGAAATTTGTTAATGCAAATTTGTTAATGGTAGACTCAATCACCTATGTTTGATAACAAAATATCTAACACAGATTCCTCTGAGACCCCTTACTGCACTTACTACTTATTGATTTATTCCTACGCTTCATTTCTTAATGAGCTACCAGTGCACAAGAAGACCTTCCTTCTCATCTCACAGAACTTGTTTCTTTAAAAGCTTTTGGTGAGCAACTTTGTTGAATATCTGTTAGATATCCATATAAACTGTTGTCTTTGTAGCTGTGTCTGTAATTTAAAGCATTGCTGAGACTTGCCCATTATATAAAATTTATGCATTGATTCACTGTTTCAGTTTTTTATTATACTTATTTACATTTACTTATCACAAAGTTTTAACTTCCAATCTATAGTTTCCTGTATTCTCTGTGAATCCTGCTTGAAAAGTAATGTGAAATAAAAATATTAGGTACTAAGGCAAGCATTATGGGGCTTATTAGCCCCACTAAATCCTTGGTAGAATGCTGTGGTTGTGCACCAGTTGTCTGTCAGGGGGAGAAGGCTTGTCCTTTGCTGCTCCCTGCAGTGGAATGATTTTTAAGTTGCTGTCTTCCAAGTCCCCCTTTTTTTCTTCTTATGCTTTTACAACTTGTGATTTTAATGTTTTTAATCTCAAAATTTTGAGCTGCTAGCTAACTACCCTGGTTGAAAGTCTCAACTCTAACCTCAGTCTTATCTTCCTTATCTTGGCACGGTCCTAATCTATATATCTAACAGAGGAAGTTTATCGCTTAACCATTTTCTCAGAAATCTGAACCAAAATTAGGCAGTGATGCTGTGTCAGAAGTAGGTTTTGGATCACAGACAGCTGAGGAGACAGCTAGAAAAGTCTCACAAGGGAAGGAATGATGGTGCATACAGCAGAGGAACAGGGAGATGTGGAGTGGAACAGCAACACTGAAGCAGGGAGGTCATAAGCTGGCATAGCTACTTACATCTCATTTTTTCAAGTTCTGATGGGAATCTCTGTTTCCTTCTCTTGTCTCATATGAGGAATTTCTATTCTTCAAACCTCTTCATTGCAGACAGGCAGAAGAGCTACTTCTCATTTAAACAACCCTCTTCAGAATAGTAACTGCCTGGTCAAGGTGCCATCTCAAAATGAAGATATCTCCATCACACCCATTCTATTGGATAGGGGTTCCTATGGTACTTGTCAATAAATCTGGATATACAGATACTTCTGTTAAAGAGAAACATCTTCTGTTACCCTGAAACATCTTCACGACAGCAGACACAGTCTATGTAGTGAATGGAAAGGGATACGTAGATCACCACCCTGTATCTCTAAAGAAGGGGGAAATAGGATATTGGTAACAATTTTTGACAAGACCAGAGGATAAAAAAAGAGCACAAAAAAGGTATCAATTTAATCTTGTGAGGAAGATATTAAAATAAGCAAAAGTTTGTTATTAACTGGAAGTCACACTAACTCTAATTCAGCTATTGCAATTAATAGTAGTAATAGCTTGTTCAATTCAGATAACCTGTGTGATATAAATTATAAAAATGTAGTAGAATAAATGTACTTTAAAAATAAACATGAATTAAATGACTGTGCCTTAACATCATAACTCCCAGATGGCTCCTTGATGTCATGGTACAATAGTTGTTCAGCTCAAACATTAAGGACAGTTTTCAACTAATTAGCTACACCTTGAAGAGGATAACAGATTGTGGTTGGAATGTATGTGTTTAATTTTTCATACTACAGAAAATATAATTAGAATAATTTACATGTTTATCGCATTAATGTTTTAAGATAATAATTTTCATTACATTAACATTCAATTATAAATATCAAAATACTTTTTTAACAATGCTGATTTTTTTTGCTTGATTAAGGATGGAAACAAAACAATACATGCACTAAATTTTTAAGACCTGTTCTCAGATCAAGTTCTATGTATTTTTTTTTAAAACAAAACAATCCTTGAAAATGTTCTATCAAGCAAAGAAAGCTTGGAAGAATGCTATATTGTAAAAAAATAATAATAAAAGAAGGCAGTCATTCATATGTCTCAAATTTATTTTAGATTAAAAAGATGTAATAAAATCCATTTTAATATTTTAACAGAGATACTGATGTTTTTTATGGGTAATGAAGAAAAAACTGTGCTCATTTTTTTTAATGAGACAGATATGCTAAATCACAGTGCTGTTGTAAGTCTGTGTATTCAAACAATGGTGATGAATTAAGTTACTTGAAATAAAAAGCGTTCAGGTCCTCAAGGATGGCAGACCAATTTAATGCTGTATAGGATTAGCTTTCTGAGAGCACATTGTGGAGGTCCTGAGGGTCTCATAGCTCACTTATACCAAACTTTTAATATCCTCATTTAAATTTCTTCAGACTTAATAATATGCCCTAAAGTAAGAATTTGCTATTTAGGGAAAATATAAATACAACAATTATCAGCTCAGTACTACCCTTGAAGACAATGAACATACATACAATCATCCTGCTGGGTCTGCTAGGAATTAGTAAGAAGTCTGGAGGAGTTTTCACACATCCTTGCACTGCTCTGTTGACAGATGTTGTTACATATGAGTAAACCATCCATATGAGTATCCTCTTCAAGTCAGGCACTGCATGAATATAACTGGACCATTGAAAGATGGAAAAAGACTCCCATTTAGTCAGTGTTAAGCACACTTATAGAAATGACACTCATTCTAATGAAAACAGGTCTAACCTTCAATAGTACAGAGTGTACTGTGGGTTAAAAAAAAAAAGCGCCAAATCTGCTCTTCGTTAATATGTACTTTAACATTACTTTTCTAAAAGATATCAAAAATATTGTGTGTCCACGTGCCTACTGAAGCTACAAGGGAGTGGAGGAAGATTGAAACATTTCAGCCTTCAGTGACCTAGTAAAACACTTAATGGGGGGCAAATATTTTAAGCTAAACACAAGTTTTGGGTCTTTTTTGATCTGCAACATTTTCAGTGGAAAAAATAACACTTAAAAATACAGCTCAAAGGCCTACTAACAAGAAGAAAAGATTTGGTTTGCTTGGTTTTGTCTTTTGTTGTTTGTTTGGTTTTTTTTTTTTTTTTGGTTTGGGTTTTTTTTTAAACAAACATTGTACATAAATTCACTGGTATAGAAAATAATTGTACTACAAACAGTTCTATGAACAATGGCATTATTTACAGATTGTAAGGAAGGAAAGTCTTGGAAAGTTTTTCTCCAATAATCCATATTTCTACATAGCCAAGACTTTCAAAAATTAAATACATCCTCACTATTAAAAAAATAGCATCCATACTTACTAATATCTTCTTGAAAATCCCTAAAGCAATGATGTATCTCCTATTCAGCTAAAGTTTACCCATGCTCATGTGAGATGTGAAAGTGACTCTAAAATTTATTCTGGAAAAGTGGGGAATAATTTAGACCTAAAATACCCACACCTCATAACCAAATGCTGATTTGCAGTAATCAGAAGAGTCCTTCAACTAGCCATACAGAGGGAAAACTCAAATGCAATCAATGCTTTTGACCAGATGGAGATCAGTGATGAGTTGTGTCCCTTGGGGTCCATATAGGGTCCAATACTGTTTAATATCTTCATCAATGACATAGACAGTGGGATCAAACACACCCTCAGACAGTTTACAGATGACACAAAGCTGAGTGGTGCAGTTGACAGAACAGAAGGATAGGGTGTCATCAAGAGGAACTTGGACAAGTTCAAGAAGTGGGCTGGTAAGAACTTTATAAGGTTCAATACAGGTTGGGGGATGAAGGGATTGAGAGGAACCCTGATGAGGACTTGTGTGTTTTCATGGGTGAAAAGTCAGACATGAGTCAATGATATGCACTCACTGCCCGGAAAACCTCCTGGGCTGCATCAAAAGCAGGGTGGGCAGCAGCTTGAGGGAGGTGATTCTGCCCCTCTACTCTGCTCTGGTGAGACCCACCTGGAGTGCTGCATCCAGCTCTAGGGTCCTTAGCACGGGAAATACATGGACCTGGTGGAGCAGTTCCAGGGGAGAGCCACTGAGATGATCAAAGAGCTGGAGCAACTCTTCTATGAAGACAGGCTGAGAGGTTTATTCAACCCAGAAAAGAGAAAAAAAGACACAGAGCAAGTTCTACACAGGCATTTAGTGATAGGACAGAGCAGAATGCCTTTGAACTGAAAAAGGTCTGGTTTAGTTTACACATAAGGAAGAAATTCTTTACTGTGAGTGTGATGAGACAGTGGAACAAGTTGCCCAGAGAAGTGGAGTCCTCATCCCTGGAAGCATTCAAGACCAGGCTGGATGGGGCCCTGAGCAACCTGGTCCTAGTATGCCTGCCTATGACAGGGTAGTTTGAACTAGATGATATTTATAGTGTCTTCCAACCCAAGCCATTCTATGATTCTATGAATATTAAGATTGATTGCACTATATAATAAAGTCCCTTAATGTTACAGGAAAAGTAACTGATACAGAAACCTAGAAGAGAGAATTTATATTGAGAAATCAGTTACCTGGCAATATCTTACCCACTCAAAATATTCATAAGACCAACCTTTCCTAAGACTGTTAGGAAGAAAAGAGAATAATTTTGTTAATGATCAATAAAGTTTAAAAATGAACTTTAACAAATTCAGAACTACTCAAAGTTTAAATGAGTGTTTTGAGACCTTAAAGACTGTATATATATATAAACTATGATTCTTTTGACTTTTTTTTAAACACAGTTTTGAATCCTGTTAAATCTGGGTGGAAATGAAAACATATCTGAGAAAATAGAAAAAAAGAAAACTTAATTTACAGAAGTTCTGTTCTACTTTAAAAACAAAGTCAGGCATAAAAGAAGTTCCGTTCTACCATAAGAACAAAGTGAGTCTTAAATATATTGAATATTTATTAAAAAGATTAGACATTTGAGACCTGAAGTTGAAACCAAGAGCAACCCATGAAGATACATAAAAGGAAGGAGTAGAAGGATGAAAGGAGTTATGTTCAGTACCAGACAAAGCTACAGAAAATGTGGTAGAGAATGAAGCTTTGATTTGATTATAATTGGTACTGGATATATGCCCTAGACATCATCAGTTTGTAGAAAGCTGAGACTGTAAATAGCATGAGTACGTGACTGTTACAAGTAGGAACCAATGGACTGGCAAGAAGGTAGAGGATTCCATTTTGTGAGTGCGCACCACAGACAGGTTGCGTTGCTTCTCCAAATGCTTGTATTCAGCTGTTCTTGCTTTTCCTCTGGGGTTTGTTGTGACTCATATCATCATTTTCAGAGTGTCCTTTGGCTGCTCTGCTTGTCAGTCAATCCCTGTAAAACAAGTCTTCTTCTCCAAAGTAGGACTAATCCACAGCTGCATTGGAGCACACTAGTGGCATTATGACATTTTTTGTCTTCTGCCTTGGGCAACCATGTCAGCAGCAGTAGCAATAAGCAGCATCTATCAGTGACACTGCTCTAAGAAGAATCTCTGCACTAAACATGAACTTAACTGTTCAGAGCCAGGGGTACAGATGCAGACTAATTTATACTAGCCCAGATTGGGAAGTCTGTACTTGTTAAAAAAATGGGGATGGGGGGGGGAAGGAAAGGTGAAAATTAAACTGAACTGGCTGTGCCAGTGTCTGGTTTTTTAGAGTAATGATGCCTCATTGCACAGGGTCACTATGCAAAATATGGGGAGACTGTAAGCAGAATTAAAACTGCAGGATAAGAAAAACTCTGTTCTGTGCATAAGAAAATGGAAATAACCAGTACAGCAATAAGAGTGGCTGTCAAGAAGAAAACTTAAATGGTTCATTTGGAAGCTTGCAACCTAAAATTTCATTGCTCTGCTGATAGTTGGTTCAAGGACCAAGAAATTATCTGGAAAGTAACATCCCCTGTTCCTGATCAGTGCTACCTTTCAGTAGTGCTATGAGCAGTCATATAAGGCTTTGCCCAAGTGAACTTCCCAGCTGCTCTGACAATACTAATGACACACAAATCTACATATCCAGACTCCTCCACAGCTGTGCTTCAGCAACTAAAAAAGATGGTACTCCGTCATTTTATAGTATACTTTTTGTCTCTCTGAATAGCTATCACCACTGTCAGATGGCCTAGAAAAACACATGGTGGCCCAGTTCACATCACCTTCTCAGAATATGACAGGAAACCAATTCTGTATAACCATGGTGCTGATCTAGACGAGATTAATGGAGCCTTTGTGACATTGTTACTTAGCAGACCACTTAGATTCTTATTGCTATGGTTCATAAAGTTTACAAATGCAACCTCATCTTTCACTAAACATCTTTAGTTACCACCTAAGGATTTTCCAGATGGCCAGGGAGTAAGTTTTTCATGGAGGAATGAACTTAAATTACTCTTCTTTACTTAGTCTCATTGTTGTTTGATATTTGCAATAGTAAAAGGAACACATAGAAAACTAACAGGAGCAGAAGATCAAGTAAAACCATGGCTACTACCTGTGCCAGCTGAGTCTAGTTCACTCATCTGTGTGAATCAAAAAAATCCTAAGAGATATCCTGGCTGAAAATTTTATGTAAATTTTTGACAGGTTTTTGCCTGCACTGGGAAATTTCATAGATAGCAGATGCAACCCATTAAAAAGAGTCCCTATAATTTTTTTCTCTTTTCCTTCTTTCCCCTGGTGTCACTGAATGCTCACAGTGCAGCCTCTGGCAGCCACTGGCCTGAACCTTCTGCCTTCTGGAATCCAGATTCAGCTGTATTTTAAATCCCAGCCCTACAGCCTTTGGGACCCAAAAACTGCATTTGGCAGCTCTGGATTTTTTTTTCTCAGCTCTGGTCTTTTTGTCATTGATGCTAACTCACTCTGAAGTGCCAAAAATATGATTACACTTCCACAGTGAGCAATGAACCATATAAGGCTCTATTAAAACAAATGCACAGTGAAAAAATGGATAGCAAAACAGAACAAATTCATTTGAAGCAATTTGATTCTGCTCAGCTACCAGTCACTTTTTTGGATTTGCTAATATCAGGTGCCATATCGAAGAAATTACATCAGTCAAGAGCATGAGTCTTTCAGGCTTCCATTGCCCTAACAGGAGAGGTAATTTGGGAGCTGCTGGACTTGCAGTGACCTTTTATAAAAGTAGTGATGTGTGGGCTGCAAGAGGATGGGGTGCCAAAAGTACTGAGGAAGCAACAGTGGAACTGAGTCTGCAGTCCAATTGCCATTATGTAGTAGAGTGTTTTATAAAAAAATGTGATTAACCATGTGAGTCAACAACAGTCTTTTGAGCTCTACAAAGAGGGTAGATGATGCCTGGCTATGAAAAAAAAAAAAGTTATTCTGATGTGTCCTAATGACTGCCTTCCCATTGTGAACTCATGCATATTGGAACTGACAAGACCTTTCTTATCTTGCCAGCCACCTCCTCTCCTTCTTCTACCCATTCTTCTTTGCGATGTGCTTTCCATCTTCTTAGTTGAGCTGGAAAGCTGTCTGGTTTTTGTTTTTTGTTTGTTTTGATGCTTTTGTTGTTGTTGTTGTTGGTTTATTTTGTGTTTTTTTTTGTTTTTTGGGTTTTTTAAATAAGAAAATAAAAGTGGTCAATTTTCTCTTTCCATAAAGATATAAAAATACCTTTTCCTTATAACCATAAAACATCTCCATCTTTTACGGAGATGTTAAAGGCATGTGTTCTGTTGGTGAAAGCGGAAAAAAAGAGTAGGAAAAGTATTGAAGCTAAAGGTTAGATGAGGGCAGTTTGGTAGAAGTACATTGGGATAGTGTCTAGTTGAAAGTATTAATGTATCTAGGAACCTGAATACCTTTTCAGCTATTCTGAACTAGCAATTCAAAGAGAAACTAAATCAGTGTTTGCAAGCCTATTGTGGTGATATTTTTGGTTTGGTACAAGGGGCCTCAAGACTGTAAGGAGAAGCACATCATGCATTATCACTGAGAGACAGGAGGAAGAGCAACAGCAACAGTCACTGCAAGTAATTGGCGGATCAACTAAAGTTAGTGATGGAGCAACTAGATTCTCAGGTAGCTAGAGTCTGACAAAACTTTGCAGGTAAAATATTGTATGCTGAAAAATTAAATTTTGACTTACTGCAATTTTTTTTTTGTAGAGTTGGATTGAAATTCTTTATGATTCCTGTTAGAAAAAATATCAAACATATTAATTTCTCTGTTCAGAATCTTCCCTCTTGAACAATTATTTCCTTTTTGGTTCATTTTTCACCCTAGAAAAGGATCAAGGACTATTCTGCCAAGAAAAAAATGTTAAGATTTGGTATGGGATACAGTTTTTTTAATTAATTTTTAATGGTGATGTCAAAACTGAAATGTTTGTGGAAGAGTGTCTACTGAAAGTGAATGAATTTCAGGTTACATTTTTTTAGTTATTTTGAGAGAAACCTGATTAAAAGTCTGATCCTTTGGGCAAATTTCTTTTTGCAAAAAATATTTTAAATGGCTTCACTTGGGTCATTTCAGGATAAAGAAGTAACAGCAAGAGAATAAGAAGGGAATTAAAATCCCTGAAAATTAAAAATTCTTCATACAACTTGAGTAAAGCAAAAGTATAAACCATAGAATCAGTCAACTCAGTCATTCAGTTTGAAAAGCTTCTCAGAAATACTGACCAGTTCTCAATAATTTCATCACAGTTCTTCAATATTTACTCCCATATTAACATTATTTAATTTCCTTAGCATAGTCACTCCGGTTTGACTAAAGCAACAACTGTTCTTAGCAGTTCTAATTTTTAATTGTGCTTTAAAATTAAATCACCTCATGAGAAAAAAGATTTCTCTGTTCTCCATTCATACAACATTCCTCCATGGCCAAGTAAATATCAAGTCCTGAGATTGACATTCCTTTCCATTCAAAAAAGCATGCCAGTCATAACATTAGCATTAAAAATATAATTAGCAATAATAAATGCATTTTTATATTTTTTTATTTCAATGTATTTAGAGATAGTACAAATTGTGTTTAGTTTATTCCTGAAACTATGAAGTCTAGACATTTAGGTGTTCATATAATAGAAGGGATATTTTCATGTAGGTAGCTTCCTGCAACAACTCTCACTGCCTGCAATTTTTCAAACCCTCATTTGCCCCACTTTTCTGCTCATATGACTGAAAATGTATGGACCAGCAAGAATTTTCACCTGGCCTAAGCATTTCCAGCAGAGTAATTCAGCTGTATTGCAGTTTGGTTCATGTACCTACATTTGGAGATAGAGAACGCATCAATAACTGGATTACAATATAGATAATAATACTGAACAGATGTAAAAAGCCCTTTCCATTTGACTTTCTTATCAAGAGACTTGCAAATGATAGTATATATATTTCTTGAAAAATAAATGCCTAGATTCAATATAAAGATATTCTTATCTAAGTATGCACACAAGTAGAAAGGTAATTTCTATGTGGAGTAATTTTGATGATTTTTGGTTTCCTGGCTTATTCAAGGTCTAAAGAGAATTGGAAAATAATCTACAAACTAATTTTCTCCTTAAAAATACAGTAGTAATTCATAATTAGTTAGACCCAGTAATGAGAAAAAAAAGATATTTTGTACTGTCTCTTCAAATTATATATAAGACACTAAAGGAGAAAGTTATGAGATACCATATTTCATACAAAATTTCCATAAAGGCCAAATTCTAATCACAATCTAGTGGTACTGCTATCTGGATTATGATTAATTTTTGACAAATGTTTGAAACTCCATTATTGCTGCTTTTATCTGATTCACAATACAGGAAAAGGGTAGTCCAAGTACCTTCTCAGGTCACAAAATATTTGATCTCTACTCTAAACTGGGATTATTATAAACCTTGCATAAAAGTCTTTGATTCTGATGGACCATTTTAAGTGTAAGCCTTCTTAGCTTGTCAACTTTTTTGGGAGCAGATTATGAATATGATCAGGTGTTTATAACTGGACTCTTTCACTAAAGAATTTCAGTAGATGATAGCTGAAAAATTAATCTGCTGGCATTTCCAACTCACTAAATAGCATTCATATATATACATGATTGAGCACAGAAAACTATAATGTCCTTGATAAGGATCTACAGTATCCTTGTCACTACTTTAAAGAAATACAGCATATCCTGCTAGTAGAAGAAATTCAAATAGAATATATTTTGAATATGGTAAATAGCAAGGTTTATTGCCAATGTGCTAGTCATTACTTCTTGGATTCATCCAGATATTCATGTCTTGAAATAGTTCTCACAGCATTATTTTTTGAGGTACACTAATCCCTGTGGAGTCCAGTGAAAAACATGAATTCCTGTTAGCTTCAATTGATGTTTCAACATGTACAATACTCATCATATTCATAATCACATGTGATTGACTTTCTTCAAGATGTATGTACTAAATATTTCTAGTAAAGCTGAAAGGCTAAGGTTTTAACTTTTTTTTTTTTTTAAGTTCAGTTAGGATGAAGTTATTTCTGTACAAGTATGTAGTTTCCAAGAAGCAAGCAGCTTTTCTACCTAGAGGTACTTATAATCATGAATGGAAAACAGCTGATTTATTTTCATCTGTTTTAAAGAAAAGAAGAAATTTGATTTTTCTGGACATTACTGTAAAGAGGAAGAATTTTAAGGAGAAGCATCAAAGGTGAGATATAGTCTTTCCCTGAATTAATTCTGGGTGGTTTTTCATCCAAAAAACTGTTTAACGTAAAAAGCATAAGTAGAATCAAGAGCTTCATTCTCATCCTTTATAGATATGATAATTTTCAAGCTACTGCTAGCATGACAACTGCAAACAGATTTTCTGAAGTCTGATTTATTGGTCATTACTGGCATAAAATTCTGTGTGCCTGATCATTTGATATTATACTGTCTCCCATGATGTGAAAAGATCTTGGTTTATATTTTACTGAGTGCACATCTATCTGAAAACTGATAAAGATTTATGGATGTTTTAATTGGCTATTTAAATGTTAGTAATTCATCCAAAGGCAAGAGTTACAACACTAGTAAGTACAACAAGAGTTAACACATCTAGTTAAGAATGTGTCAAGTGTAATAGGCTTAGACACAACATTTTTTTGAAAAATCATATAATTTACTATTTTTGACCAGTTATACAGGCACCAATGCTTGCCAGATTGGAAAAATTTGTAAATTAACTTAAAAAATAAATGAACAGATCAATAGGTGTTCTAACTTTCATCAGGAAGGTGATAGTTTATTTTCTATTGTTGACGACTAGACAGTAATGTAATCGTATGCCCTCTGCACAGATAATCTTGCATTTTGTTTACAGGAGAATTCCCAAGGCAAGTAAACTTGGTCTGGGAAAGGAGTCTTCAAATTTAATGTACTCTTAGACCACATTAGTTTAATTCAGAAAACAAAGATTATTTTATTCATCAGTATGAGAGTCTGAGCATTCATTTTCCTTATAAGTCTGTTTATAGAAATATCCATGTTTTACCTCCCTCAGTAAAAGATATACCAGCGGAACATGAGCCAGCAGTGTGCCCAGGTGGCCAAGAAGGCCAATGGCATCCTGGTTTGTATGAGAAATGGTGTGGCCAGCAGGACTATGGCAGTGATTGTCCCCCCTCTACTTGGCACTGGTGAGGCTGTACCTCTAATCCTGTGTTCAGTTTGGGCCCCTCATGCAAGAAAGACATTGAGGTGCTGGAGCATGTCCAGAGAAGGGCAACAAAGCTGGAGACGGGCCTAGAGTGTAAGTCATATGAGTAGCAGCTGAGCGATCTGGGGTTGTTTAGCCTGGAGAAGAGGAAGCTCAAGGGAGACCTTATTGTTTGCTGCAACTCCCTGAAAGGAGGTTGTAACCAGGTGAGTGAGGGTTGGCCCAGGCAACCAGTGATAGGATGAGAGGACAGTCTCAAACTACGCCAGGGGAACGTTTCGACTGCATATTAGGAAAAATTTCTTCACAGACAGAATTGTCAAACATTGGAACAGGCTGCTCAGGAAAGGGTTGAGCCACCATCTCTGGAGACATTTAAAGGCATGTCAATGTCTCACTTGGGGACATGGTTTAGTGGTGGACTTGGCTGTGCTTGGTTAACAGTTGTTCTCAATGACCCTAGACATTTTTTACAACCTAAGTGATTTTATGTAGTGTACTGTAGCGTACTGTATTAAAAGGTACAATCTTTGCAGTCTTAAATATATATCTTATTTTAAATCCAGCATGTTTCCATCCAACGGAAACAATACTTTTACCATTAAATACATAAGATTTTGCTTCTAATTTCAGTCAAAACAGGATGAACACCTATATCAATTAGAGATGAATAATGACTTTAATTGTGGTGTGAAACTTTTTCATGAGAAAGGCAAACAGAAAACCATGAAACTTAAGAACTGAACCTCAATAGCACTATAAAAAATATATTTCTATTATTTGCTTCTGATTTTTTAAAATATAATTTATCTGCACAGTCACAGCTTATGAGCATAATCCATCAATAAAGTAATATTACAGTTGTTCAGCTATTAAATTATTATCCATTTTGAATAGTTTAAAAGCCCCTGGGATTCTTTATATGTAGTTTCCTCTGGTGTTTATTTTTTAATTTGTAACATGTACCACAGAAATGAGCTATAGTGATGAATTTCTGTTTTGTGATTATTAGTTTTTTAGATTAAGCATTCTATCTTGTTGGCTGCAGCCTAGTAAGTATAATTTACCCACGGAGCAGTCTATTATACTCATTCAGTGCATGGGCTTTCAATTTCCTCAATTCAAGTTCAATCCCCATGGCTAGCTAACAATACAGTGTAGTGATCAAAAGCGGCAAAGCAATTATTAGCACATATATCACATTACCATATAGGCACAGATTACTGTTGGACCTTACAGGAAAAACTGTTCTGGTGTTTTAGTCTTGTATTTTCCTCTATGTTTTTCAGAATAACTACCTAATATTTAGGTTATTATTACACAATTTTTGCAGTTATTTTTGACTTAATATATTCATTGAAAATTATTTGTATAATCTGATGGCAGGGGTAGGTCACACATATAGAAACGTGATGTTCTTCTCTAAACAACAGATTCAGTAGCCTTTGGCTGTCCTTTTCCATTATTACCTTTATTGCCACCAATTTCATAAGATCTGCTCAAAAGCTACACATTTTTCTGGGTTTGCATGGTAAGGTTTTGGTAATGGCAAGGCTACAGGGATGGCTTCTGTGAAAAGCTTCCAGGAATTTCTCCAGTGTCTGACAGAGCCAATGACAGCTTGGTCCAAGATGATGGTGCCACTGACTGAGGCTGAGTCCACCTCTATTTCAATTCTTCATTCTCCCTTACACTCATTTTGCTGGGCAACAGGCTTTCTGAGGATTTTCCATTACTTCCTGTCTTCTCCAGTGTCCTTTATTACCCCAAATTAAACAAAATGTTTTACTGTGTGGGTAATTGAACACTGGAACAGTCTGCCCAGTGAAGTTCTGGAGTTCCTATCCATGGAGACGTTCAAAACTCAAAAGGAAATGGTCCTGAACAACCTGCTTGAGTTGACCCTACTTTGGAGAGGAGTGAGGAACTGACCTCCAAAGGTCCCTTCTGCTTTGTATGTTTTGTACAATTCTTTAAATATCCTATATCTACCTAAACATTTTACACACTTACATAAATATCACCCTGTGCTATGGCAGGTTCAGACTTCCTTCAGGGAATGATAGTGGGACAGAGACTTAAAAAAAATTACAGTATTTCATTTCTTCATCTGCTTCTCTCATGTCTCTGTAGTCACCAATTTCTGCAAAAAATGGTATTGCAAAGACTGCAAAACTAAGACTGTAAATCTAGCCTGTGACTGTCTAACTAGTTCAAAACTATTACATTAGGAAGAAGAAATAATCCAGTAATAAACATAATCACAAAAGCCTTTCTGCAGTAAACTGTATGTGGAGACATTCAGCTAAGCACTGATTCCTGTCTGCAGTCCTTCTCTTTAAATCAGTACTTAAATCTCCTCTTTAACAAAAAATAGTATGTTTAGTTTCTTATGTAAATGACTTCTCTATGAGATGATACAGCAGGAGAAAGATTTCAATTCACAGTAAAAAAAAAAAATCAGAGGGACAGAAAGGGATCAGATGGAATTAACATGAGAAGTCTGGCTAAAGGGGACACTGAATAAACTATTTATTCAGAGCTACATTAACACTTAACACAATTCATATGCTTCACTATATGCTTCACTTCAATAGTTTCCTTATATTGCTGATAAATTTGAATATGTTGATTTGCAAGCAAATTGTGAATAATGTAGAACATTTTTTCTCTGCGACTACACTCTTTTTGCATATTGAAAAATCACAATGCCAACAAAGCTTTAGGTTAACTAGTTCTGGAGGTTTAAATATAATAACTGCAACATGTAGCCATTGATAGTTTCTTCATCTATAGCTGTTCTTTCTGCCTCATACACCTTTGTCTATTCAGGTGAAAATTTTTAGAGCTGGTGGAACTGCAGGAAATGAGTAGAAAACAACCTCAGTGTCCTCTTCATTCAGGCTCTCAATATAAAATCAGGTTGCAATTCTACATCTGTGTGTGAACAATTGTAGCATAATAGAAGCTCTATTTGCCTACAGGGCACGGCACTACCAACATTTAATTCATTACTTTGTAAAACACCCAATGTCTGAAAAGCAGCATGAACAATTTAATTTTATTATTATGAATGCAAAAGAAGAATAGGCAATTCCAGGTATATTATCTGTCTTCTATATTCTTGTCACTGCCAAAATTTAGAGGTACTTGATTAAAGCAGAAGGACAGAAATAAAATGCTAAATGAGAATAGCCACCTCTTTTCTAAAAAGCAAAGTTGATTATGGTATAACTCAAGCCTTGCTCATGTTCAAAACATTTTCCACATTGACAGAGTTCCAAAATTCTGAGGTCTTTGACTGAGGTAATTTTCTTCACAGTGGCTAGTATGGGGCCATGTTTTAGATTTATCTTGAAAGCAGTGTGATGATAAATATAGAGATGTTTTTGGTTTTGCTGAGCAGTACATAAACAGAGTCAAGGCCTTTTCTGCTTTCCATACTGCTGGCAAGGGGGCTGGGGGTGAATGGAAAATTAGGAGGAGAAAGAGCCAAGGCAGCTGATCTCAGCAGACCAAGGGGATATTCCATACCATATGAAATCATGCTCAGTGTATAAAGTGTGGGATAGGAGGAGGAAAGGGGAGGATGTTTGGAGTGATGTCATTTGTCTTCCCAAGAAACCGTCACATGTAACAAGGCCCTGTTCTTCTGGAGATGGCGGAACCCCTGCCTGCCCATGGGAAGTGGTGAATTAATTAATTGGTTTCTTTGGGGTTTTTGATTTTTGGTTGGTTGGTTGGTTGTTTTTGGTGTGGGTTTTTTTTTTTTTTTTTTTTTTTTTCTTGTGTGTGTGGCTTTTGCTTTCCCTATTAAGCTTTTGCACTTCTGATTCTTTCCCTGATATCACTGGTGGAGGAGTGAGAGAGTTGCTGGCTGGGGTTAAACCATGGCTGAGAGTAAGGAAAGAATCATACAAATTGTATTAAAATAATTAGATTCATACAGATCAAAATTCTAAAAAAACACACAAACATTTGGTCATCATAACAACAAAACACTTGAGGAAAAATCCTTTCTAATGTTCATAGAACTGCTTATTTAATTAACAGGGAGGAAGCAAATAGGACACTTCCCTTCACACACATTTTCAAGCAAAAATAAGTCCTTGCAATGAACTAATTCTTTAGGGAAAAAATGCAAAAATATGTTCTTGAATTTTATATAAGTCCTCACAATAAACTTATTGGCTGAATCTGTACTAACAATCCAAGCAAGCATGAGTCTTCAGCTCTCTTTGCTAGCAGACTACGGGGGTTACTTCCAGACTGTGTATTGGGACTGTCTCTGCCTTGTACTGAATTTCAACACACACCAAGGAACTGTAGAAGAGTAGGAAATGATTTAAACCAACATTATGACAGAGTTTTTTCAATAATTTAGCTGTACAGAGAAATTGAGCTCCACTGACTGAGAATGTTGCCTAGTAAAGAAATGTTTCCCTGGTATAGGTGAACTCTGTTTCTTAATATTTATGGTTTTGGGGATTTATGCCACTTGTCAACATAGAGGCATATTTTTCCAAATTCCTTGGTGTTGTGTAATCACAATTTCAAAAATTCTCAGATTTCAATCATGTGGAAAACTTTTTCCCAAATGCCAATGACATTTCAGAAGTTTTAGTTTTTTTATTTGGTTCATGTCAACATTACTGAAATTATTCATATTTTTAAAGTAATTTTTTTCTTTTGATGTTGCAAAGCTGAGGTTTATCTTACACTTTATTATTTATATGTATAATTTATATTTTTATATTTTTATATATTTTTATGGGAAAGTAACAGTTTTTGCCCTACCAAAAGTAAATATTTCTCTATTTTTTTAGACAGTTTTCACCCTTTAACAATGGTAGGTTTATGGTTGGACTCAATGGTCTTAAATGTCTTTTCCAGCCTAAATGGTTCCTTTTAGATGCTTATAGATATGGCTTATTAAAATATTTTACTATATTTGCTTTGTGTGTTTTCCAATGAATAAGCAGCTTCACTATGTTGATACTTGAAAATTTTTTCAAGAAAGATTAAAGATGCATTCTAATAGAAATGTATTTTTAAGCAAGTCCTTTCTCCACATCTTAAGGCATATACAGCTATGTGTGTGTACGGACAAACACAATTACTTGAAATCTGAGGAAGCTACAATATTTTTAATGCACTAATAAGATTGCATTTTCACAAATTCTCCATCTGTATCATCACCCATTTTCAGCTAAGGTTTTATCTGAATATTTGAGTGTCAGAATAAGCCCCGTAAAGAGACAATATTATATATTACAATCACATATCTAAGATTTAACATAAAAAGCAATAGGAAAAAAAAAGAAAATTCAAGAACAACAATAAAGCACAGATCAGTAGGAACATCTAGCTAATACATCCCAGTATTGGCTCAAATTATTCCATCTCAATAATGTAGTGTTACACTATATTATTGTGTACTTACATTTACTTAGGAATTATTTGCCTTTTTCCCTTACCCTGTATTAAGTTGCATGATATCTTATTTCTCAGCACTCTCAGTAAGGTATACCATACTTTGTGCATGTGTAGATATTTGTGAACCCTCAAACTGCTGAGCTTTGCATACTTCAGCTATGAAAAATATTTAACACTATTTATGCAATCATATTATCATCATAAAAGGATGAAGACTATACTATTTTGTTTAATACATCAGAGTCCACCTACAGACATAGGAGTACTAAAGAATTCTCTGTTGGCCTATAAGATGTCTGAGAACTGTGCCCTTTTTCACACAGTCTGTTTCTGAAATAATTTACAGCATATCTTATTCTTTTGCTCTTTGGCCCTCATCATTATTGGTTATTAATTGCCAGGTCACTTAAGAATTGAATTATAGCACTCATATATTTCCCTTAGGATACTGATTATCCACTTCTCTTTCCTCTGGTAGCAATAAAAGTCTCTTATGAAATAACTGACTGCCAGCACTGTGTTGTTACTACAGTTGAACAAACTCATTTTTGTCAGGATATCACACTAAAAAAAATTGCTTCTGCATAATTCATGTAATAACTGAACAGGAAATAGAGATGAAAGCCTGCTAGAAGAGTAAAGAAGCAAAGTGACTATAATGGTATCAAAAGCAAAATTACTCAAAAAGTAAAGTATATGTATATAATGTGTAAATAAACAGTCTAAAATTGTGAAAGGAATTATATTTTACTGAAGAAATATACAATGCAAACTCTAGACTTGCGTCTCTACTATAACCAATAGGCCAAGTGACTCCATTTTTCAAAATAGGTAAGTTTATACCTTTTCAAAACTTAGTAAAATATTGTCACAGCACCTCATTGTAAGATAGAAAACCTTTAATTGATGGTCTGAACTCATTATGCCTAGATAGAATCTACAGGTTTTACATTACCATGGATACTTGACACATATGCTTTTCCCCCCACTCCCTTTTTCACTATATATCCTCCTGATATGTTACCAGATGTCTGTGATATCCTTCCAGGGAGTATTTTTGCTAGACAGAGTACACACTTTAATTTTGTTTAGATACACCCATTCTGCCATAGCATGTTTAAGCTTAAGTGGACCTCATCAGCTGAGGAAGCAAAGGAACCTGGCAAAGGATGCAAATAATAACAAAAAGGGCTTCTACAGGCTTCTGTTAACCAAAACAGAAGGTCAGAGAAGGTATAATCCCCCTGATAAAAAATGCCAGAAAACTGGTAACAATGGATGAGGAGAGGGCTGACGTGCTCAACGACTTTTTTGCCTCAGTCTTCAATGACAACCTCTCTTCACACACTTCTTGAGTGGATGAACAACACAATGGGGACTGGGGGAGCAAAGTCACTCCCCCTGTAAGTAAAGATCGAGTTCATGACCATCTCAGGAACCTGAATGTACATTAAGTCTATGGGAATGGAGAAGCCCTGTGGCTCTTATTTGCTCTTGTAGTGCCAGTACGTTCCATCCCTCGTGTGTTTTTTGTAACTAGGTCCAAACTGAATTACCACTTGTAGCTTGTGCTGATGGTGGAATGTAGATAATATGTAGTTAGCAATGTGAAAATGCAAATTCAGAATTACATTAAGTATTTTATACTGTCAGGACCTTCTGCAATGATATTAGTGATATCTTTAATGAAAATGTATTTCTAGCACCATCTAGTTTTCCTTTGTACAAGACCTTAATGTTGTTGTGAAATTAATCCCGTATTTGACTATCCTACACAGACCTTTCTTTCCTGCAGTAATTTTCAGCCATGGCTTATCAGCACACAACAGAAAAGGAATATATGTAAAAATACAGTCTCCTTAGGTCTGAGTAACTGTGTAGCAAATGCTTTATAGAAATCCTAGTAATTTTATGACTTGTGACAGCCTTACTAAACAGGGATAACACATTCATCCATCAGGATCTTTCTTTAACAAGCCCTGTTGACCCAAATTTTCTTTTTAATCATGTAGGTAACAATACTACTTTTAAATATGTTTTTAGATATTATGTACTAGTACAGTCAGATTATTTAAACAAATTAATCTCAGATTATTAAGAAAGGCAACATGCTTCTACAAATAAACCTTGTCTTAAATCAGACTTTCAGACACTTGCATTCAGACACCCTTGTAAATTTTTCTGTAGAGCACAAGGATTGGCTAGTGCTACACTAAGTATTTTCTATATAAAATGTCCCATGACTATCATGAGGTAGAAAAGAAAATGAGAATAGTCTATAGGTCAAAGAGGAAACAGTTTTGAGGGAGCAAGACTGAACCCCTTTCAACAGCTACTGCCACCTTCTTTCCTTTACAAGCAGAGAGCAGCAGCCTCCAGTTATTTTTTTTTAAATTTTTTCACTGACAAACCTGACTGTTCTCAACAAAAAAAAAAAAAAGAGTTTGTCTTTAATTCCTATTATTTCTTTCTGTATCTTAGTCCATCATAAAATGTCCTCAAAAAGAGCCTTGTATGTATGGATGATATTCATCTTTTCTTTTTCAGTAGCTAATATCCTTATCTTAGAATATGGAAAACTAAAGGAGTGCACTTTTTAATTTTTTTTTCTTTTTTGTCCCCCATCCTTTATGAATGTTATAGTTTTATTTATTTATAACATATATGCAGACTATATGACTCTTCTGATAGTAGAGGGGTCAGGGTATATGTACTCAAGAGGTATTTGCTTTTCCTTTGTCAGCTAGGTTTCTTTGATCCCAATTCTTATCTGAATTGTACATCATCAACCATTTATTTCAATACTTGGCTGGTGACAAGTGAACATAATGGGAGTTATCAGAAGCAGCAATGAGCCACCCCTTTGTGTAAATCCCATTAATCACAGTGTCAAACTGTATAAGAATTGGGTTAAACAATAACTTCTGACCTGATCTTTATCTCTGGATACATGAATAGCTCATATATATTATACATTCATGAAGATTCCACCTATGTATTAAATGTTAAATATGTCACAACAGAATGTGCATCCTCACTAAATTCAAGTATTAGAAACTCACATACGTATTTCTTGTCTGTAATAGAGTGAAAAATGTGGAAGGCTCTTCAGAAATACTTTTTCCTAGAAATATTAATTGGGTTAGAAAAAGTAGAAAACAATCCACCCCTACTGAGTTATTGAAGTTTAAGTTTCAACACTTTCCACCATGGAGTCATTATTTATTTACATATTCAAAATAATCACCTTTTAATGATTTAATGATGCCTCATGACAGCTTTTCCTCAGATATAATGGGTTACTTTGTCTTTTGGTCTATCACTTCACATGTTCCCTTTGGAGCATATATTTGATTGTAGTGGCAGTGTGACAGACACCCTAAGGCACAGTCAATGAAATAATTTTCTGAGGTCAACCTATTGAACAAAAACCACTAAATGAAGCAGATGTCTGATAATAAAGGTCTGAGTCCCTGTTGCCATCTTTCCTCAGAAGGGACACAAGGGAGCTGCTTGTACCCTCTTGTTTCTAGAAGCAAGATTATTGTGACCGCATTTAGAGGAATTTAGGACAATTTTTTCTATCTTGGTCTTTTGTCCTGATTCTGGCCAGGACAGGGTTAATTTCTGCAATATCCGAGAGGAGGCATGGCTAGGACCAGGAGGTTATTCTATACCATCTCATTTCTGATCATGTGGGAAGGGATCTTTTCTGAATTGGCATATTGTGGCAGAATGTGGTCAGGTATGGCTGAGGACCTGCAGTATTCAGAAATGGAAAAATTCATGTAAGAAGTGGGTCTGTGAAGAAAATGAAGAAGCTAGTCAAAATGCCTTAAAAACTGAAGGTTTTACTGTGTTGTAAAAATGGAGTTCTTATCTTTTTTCACTGAGTCACCGTTCTTCTTCCCAAAACTCCTCGAGAAAATCCTTCTCTCTCTAGCTAAGCCTCCAGGAATTTGTCCTTGAAGGTTTCTGTTTAAGTTTCCCCATTGGCCCTTAGTTTACCCTTTCCCATTGGTTGTTATCCCTAGATTCTTATTGCTAGTGACTAGAATCCCCCTGAAACCTTTAAATACCTCTGCCTGAATAAACCTCTGCCTAAATAAATGCTCTCTCTGCTTCCTCTTCTGTGGACTCCGTGTGGCTCTTTCTGGGGCATCTCAGGGACCGCGTAGTGGGGGCGAAAGGGGGGAGCATCTCCCACCAGTTGTGGCAGTCAGGTACTTTTGGGGATTGTCTGTGTGAATCTTTTGCCTCTTTCTTGCACCCTTTGTCATTAGTATTGCTGTTACTGTTTTCTTATCTCATTGTTTTTGCTAGTAAATTTTTCTTACCTCAACTTGTGATCTTCAGCTTTTGTGCCCTCTGTTCTCCTCTCCATCCCAGGGCAGGGGCAGGGAGGGGTAGCAAGTGAGTGGTGCATGGCTTGGAGAGTCTCAGTGAGAGCACCAAATTGGAGTGTATCATTCCTAAACCAAAACATCTTCACTTAAAGTCTGGCGGAGTTTTGTTTGTTTGGTTGATTGATTGATTGATTGGTTGGTTGGTTGGTTGGTTGGTTGGTTGGTTGGTTGGTTGGTTGGTTGGTTGGTTGGTGGGATTTTTTTCAGGGTTTTTCTTATGCTCTTTCAATTGTTCCTTAAAGGTCTTCTATACTGATGAATTATCCACTAGTATTTCCGGTAACATCATGAAGCTATTGTTTATCTATTAGAGGAATGAAAGATATTCACAAACTTAAAATAATGCAATTCTGAAGTGAAATCACTCATGAACACTTATTTGCCTTAATATTCATGACATAACTTCCATTATATAAGAAATATGAGTTTAAAAGTCTCTTACTCCAAAGAATATTAAAAGGATCATACATAGCAGTTCATTGATAAATGCACACCACAACAAATGCAGTTATACAGATGAAATTTTACCTTCACATGTGGAAAGCAAATTTAGTACAACTCTATCTCATGGAAAGATTTATTTCATAGTGATGCAAGATACATTCCCTGTAGCTAGTATATTTTTAACAAATAAAGAACTACAGAATATAAACCTTGGGTATGATGCATAATACTTATAGTTTGGAGTAGCCTTATGCATAAATAATTATTTCAAGATCCATTTCTATGTATTTGCATCACATGTTAATTTGTATCACTGTTCTAGGTAGTGCAAATACAGGTAGTAAAACTCAATCACTTATAGATCCTTTAAGTAGACAAAATGCATATGGGAGATCTGACTGCCCAGTTATGCAGGTGGTAATAGCAGAAATGGGAATGAATACAGAAGAATTGTATACTTTTACCCCATAAATTTCCAATTTAGGGAGCATTTAAGCTTCAGAAAATGATTCAGATTTTACAATTCTTAACACTATCCCTTGATGGGAAGTGGGAGGCATTGATATTTCATTTACCCAGAAACATTCAGTAAGTTCATTGATGGCCAGAATTCTCCAAGGGTTGAGGCTATTAACATTACCTTACACTTTCCCTGCAAAAACTTACTGGTGAGAAGATTTTTGTGAGGAAGTCACAGGCATGAGTATTTGCTTTACCCAGATATGGGAATTTCCAAAAGAGTAGCCATCCAGATTAAAGGTGTTATGAGCAGGGCACCTTCTGCTGAACACGAGTAACTCTTCTAGTGGTGAGGAATTAAGGAAGAAATTAAGCAGAGTTCATGTTGAATTTATCCTGATCAGTGAATCTTCTATTAAGGCCTGGATTCAGGCCTCTCATAGTTCATTTACACATGTTGAACACAACAAGAGGTCAGTATCAGGGAGACCCAGAGGTCACCTTATGTATTTGTAGGTAAGAAAAGGATATTATTTCAAAAGTACTTGAGATATTTGGATTATGTTTGAGGCAAGTGTAGCATGACTTGGCCTGGCCTCTCTGTAGGTCAGCCATCGCTTCAATATGTCCAGAAGCAAAAGCTACATGTAGAGTCATACCAGTCCCACTTTTTCTAGTCCCAGTCTTCTTGGTAATTTAAAGAGCTGACAGTAAGAATGGTTGAGAAATTTATCCAGTCAACTGTTGAAAAAGAATGCATGGCTATGAATTGTGCGCTGGTAATTTTGATACCCACTGGATATAAAAGAAGATAGATAATAAAAGGAAAAACTAGTACTATTTTATCATGGAATCATTATGGTTTTTAGTTTGGAAGGAATCTCTAAAACTTAGGAACATAGTGCTCAAATCCTCATCCAGTCAACTTAAAAACAGTTTAAAAGGTGGAGATATTAAAAACTCTCTGGACAACCATGAAGAAAAGCTTATAGGACCAATAGTTGATATATTTTTCCAGCTTTGTGACTGGGTCTAGTAAAAGATACAAATAGGTTACAAACATTGACAATACTTTTCTCCCATATAAACTAGATTCAGCTTGAAGCAAGAACGTTATCTAAACATATTTTGGATCATAAATACCAGGCTAATACTTTGAAAGTTTTATAGTAAATGTAATATCACAAATCCAGTTCACAATTCTTCTGTTCAGAAGAAGATTCATGTTGATGTTTTTTTCACCTTATTCTATAACTAATATACAAAAGGATATTCCAGAACAATATTAAAAAAAAAATTAAAAGTAGAATTACCAGAAAAAGATAACAAAAATGGAATATGAAGATACAAAACTAAAAGAAAAATTAAATCCCTTCCTCTTACTGTCAAAATGGAAGAATACGCATTTGCCAGAGCTAACACTTCAAATCCTATTCAGTTTTCTTTGCAAAACAGACCAACCAGTCATAAACTTCTCCATAAACAGGAAATATACAATTCTTTACATGATTTTATAGTTCAGAATATTAAAGAAAACAGAGTTTTATATTGGATTTAAGGTCCAAACTGTACTTTTAACTGACAGGGAAACCATGGTGATTCTGCTTCACACTAGAGATGTTTAAAGAGAACTGATAAAGTTGATCCCTTTGCATGTTGTGCCACTTGTAGCTCACAGCTGGTGTAGAATTTTTAAAAGATGAAGCAGGAGCAAAAAAGTTAGTCAGGGACACTCAAAGCCTATGATTGTGCAAGTAAAACACAAAGTGCTGGGGCAATAGCCCAAGTTATGTGCTGTTGGACATCTATATGCTCAATTTGTTAGAATGACCAAAACTCTTATGCACAGTCTGGATGTTAGTCTAGCCCAGAGATAATTCACAACAGTCAGTTTGATCAAAACCATTCTGCTTCAGAAACCAAGAGTGTAATATTGACAAGTCAAATGCTGTCATCTAGGAAAAAAAAAACCATAACATCATGAGTTCTCAAATTGCAGCAGTGCACAAGAATTTCACTGGGAACCATATCCATCATAAACAAAGCTTTTGAGCTGTGACATATGTCACAAATAATTCCAAAGTTCTTTTAGTCCAGACATTAATTAACTCCACATATCTGTCTTTTTATACATTATATCACAACTTTTCCCATACATTTTGGATGTAAAGTTTGAGATGGGAAATGGTTTTGAAGCAGTCTGAAGAACATTTTTTGTCATATAAGCTATATGGATACATTTGCAGCATACTTAATAAAGTGTTTCAAGAAGAAAAAAGGCCTTCAGGATTTAGTACCTGATACTAAATTATGTTGTAAGCAGTAACATTCATTTTGAGCTGAAAACCTATGCAAATCACATCCGCTTCTATGTCTCTTTTAAATATCTTAAATATCCCCCAAGAAAGGACTCTAGTAATTTTATTTAGCTTCCACTTTTACTGCAGCAACAGTAGAGACAGGTAATGAACATCCACACTCTGGACGCAATTTGCACTTTAAGCATGGAGTGTCCTTGTTTTCTGTAAAAATGAATCAATCCCAACTAAGAAGCACTATTTTAGCCTTGAGATTGCCCTGGGTGTTATTAACCATCCAAGGGTCCAGAAAGAGCCATCAGGTTCTAGCATAATATTTCAAATATCAAAAGTATCAATACAACTTAAGATTTTGTACATTGGTACTATTGCTCTTGATCTGAATAGGAAGCTGTAGAAAAACAAAGGCCATAAAGTGATTCATCTAATACCTGCATCTGGAAAAGTCAGATGATATCTGATTTTTTATGCCAGTCTATGTTAATGTTACTATGTTTCAGCATTTATAAGAAAAATGAGCATGTCTTAAGCTGCAACCTGAAATCATTGCATCATAATTTCCAGCATTTTTCAGTTTGTAGTATATAATACATAGCAGTTATCCCTATATGGGGAGCACATAGTAAATAAAAGAAGTTGAAAATATAAAGGGGGATCTGTCTACACTAAGTGACAAAGCTTTAGGAAAAAAAAAAGAAATCTGACCTATCCTCTCATTTCTTTCTTAAAACATCTGCTAGTAAATCAAATCCACTTAGACTTGTCTGTATACTTGAGGAATATACTGATAAGGATTGGAAGGTAAGAAAAGAAAATTTAGCTGTGCTACAGTAAGGAAGGAATATGAGAGTTGGACCATGGGTGTTCCATTTACAGGTTTTTCTGCAGGACTCAGAGGTTTTCCCCCTACAGTGAGAAGCTGATATGCAAGCATGATGCAAACTTTTAATGTTCAAAAACATGATTCTCTTTTTTCATACTATAAACACTTTAATAAAGAATTCTCAATTATGAATGCTTTGCTATCTATGTACGATCTCCAATCCAAACTGAAAATGTGCAGTGGAAAGCTCTGAGAAAGTACTTTAAAATGTTCTGTGAGCTTAAACAGTTCTGCTCAAAGTAGCTGTCTTTTATTTATGCCATTTCCTCTCAGATCTCTACATGTTTAACTAGTTGTTTTGTTAACTCTGATAAGCTGCTCAGCCCCAAACAGATGCTTCTTCACTCCTTACTCTTGGGATGGGGGAGAAAATCAGAATTGCAAAAAAGGAGAAAACTCCTGGGTTGAGATAAAGACAGTTTAATAGGTAAAGTTATATGCAAGAAAAGCAAAAAAAGGAATTCATTCACCACTTCCCATGGATAGATAGGTGTTCAGCCTTCCCCAGGAAAGCAGGGCTCCATAATGTGTAATGATGACATGGGAAGACATATTCACCATCACTGTGAACATCTCCCCTTCCTTCTTCCCCCAGCTCTATATGCTGAGTGTGACACCGTATGGTTTGGCATATCCCTTGGGTCTGTTTGGGTCAGGTGTCCTGGCTGTGTCCCTTCCCAGCTCCTTGTATACCTGCAGCCTTCTTGCTGGTGAAGTGGGATGAGAAGAGGAAAAGGCCTTGACACTGTGTAAGCACCGCTTAGAAATAAATGTCCCTGTGTTCCACATCTACATACCTGGGGATGGTGACTCAACCACTTCCTTGGGCAGGCTGTTACAGTGCTTGACAACCCTTGTCATGAAGAGATTTTTTCTAATATCCAATCTAATGTTCCCCTGGCACGACTTGAGGGTGTTTCCTGTGTCCTATCACTCATTACTTGGGAAAAGAAACCAACTCTTACCTGTCTACAATCTCCTTTCAAGTAGTTGTACAGACTGAAAAGCCACCTTTTCACCAGGCTAAAAAACTCCAGTACCCTCAACTGCTCTATATCAGACTTGTGCTCCAGACACTTCACCAGCTTCATTGCCCTTCTCAAGATCTTTCTTGCAGTGAGGGCCCTGTAAAGGAGTGAAGTTTCTTTTTGATGATGAGACAAGAAACAGTCTCAGCATTGTCTTACAGCCCAGCTGGAATGAGTGTGCTCAGGGGCTGCCTTTGGGAGGCAAAACTGGCTGGTAATGAACCCGAGGCTACACTGAGTTGCCCCACGCCAACACTCACAGGATTGGTGATGGTGCAAGTGGGTATGAGAAAGTGGTTTGTGAGACATGTTTACAGAGTCTTCATAGAACCCCACATGGCAGTAGGACTCTCTCCAATGCAGTGTTCCTTATTTCTTTTACATATAATTAAGCAGAAATGTGTATTTTAATTCACCTCAGGAAGTACAATAAAAATTTTCCAGTAAAACGAAACCCAAATCCTGTATCTTAGAATTTTAAAATACAGGCATAATCTGCACTTTTCAGAATATTTTGCAGAATTCTGGGGAAAAAAAATTAAAAAAAGGTTATTTTCAGCAAAAACTTGACAAAGATTAGTCTTTTCCACAAATCATGCAGATGAAGCCACAGCTGAAGTATAAATTCTACTTTCCTTCCAATCTGTAACAGATTGATATCAAACTTCACATTTTCAGGAACAAAGAAAAGACCAAAATAAGCCAGAATTTACTTTTTTGATTCATCCCAGTTTTCTGCTAGAAAGAAGACAAGGATCCCATCCCCAGTCCCTCCAGAGCAACCCAGTAGCACTGAGACCCAGAGGCTTCGCCCATGATGCTTATAAAATGTTTTATGGTCTTAAGTGGAGGAAGCAATTTCTTGCTGTCAGTGCTACCCTGTATATATTGTCTTAGGTAAAGTAGAAAAATGATGCTTATCTAGCATTTTATTCTGAGCTAGTGTCCTCCACAGTTCCATGCTTCCATTCATCCACAAGAAATCAACAGGGGAGATCAGGGAAGATTTAACTCTTTACTCATAATCATTCTCAGAATAAATGGCCATCAATAGAGTTATCCTTTTGAAACCTTTGTTAATTAGGCACATAAGTGACCTTAAACAGAAATATTTCCATGGCCTGATAATTATTTAACCTGTTACTAAAATTATGCAGTTGTCAAGTTATATCTTTCTTCAAAATTATTAAGGAGTCATAAATCCCTTAAGAATCCCTTGGTATTAACTGCACATTCCTTGAAGTTGATGCATCTCTGGTGTACAGAGATGGTGTACAACAGTTTCTAGATGAAGACGGGATAGGTCAATTGTGAACAAAGCTGGAAATAATAACTGTAGCATAACCAAGAGCAAGCTCTAGACCAAAGAGTCTAAATTGCTCTGGGTAACGTTCACAGCACATCAAGAACTTTCATTCTAACAGGATTTTTTACACTATGACAATCTCAAAACATATACAGGTAAAAAAAAAAAATATTTTTTTCCCTGATTTGTGCTGTATGATTTAAGACCAGCCTTAACATTATTAGAATCATCAGAATGCCAAACTTCAAAATTGCAAAGTGACAGAAATGTTTGCAGTTTATTCCAACTAGTAAAAGAGCAGCACCAAAAATAGGTCAATAGTTTGCTTATTCATGTTTACAGCTATCTATGTTTACAGTCTCATATAACATCTTTTTCTATTTGTCATGCTCTATTTTTGCTTTCTTTCAGTACAAGATTAAAAAAAAAATAGAATGCATGCTGTAATGCGTGTTACTTCAGTAATTGTTTGGGTCAATATCAAACTGTTGGATGATGTATCTGGACATGTGTGATCATAGAAATTAAGGATGTAGTACACAGAAAGCAAATACTAAGCACAGAAGAAGAAAGAGGCAGTACTAATTTTACTATAATGAAAATACGATCGGAATCTGACTTTCTGAGTTTAAAAAAAAAACACTATTTCAGACAAAAATAAGAGTACAGAAGACTAGGAAACAATTTTTTTCAGACAAATTAAATTAGTCAGTCATGGTTCTGTCAGATCTTACAAGTTTGGTGACATGCTGAAGGACACCTTGAGAGAAGGGTGAGCTCTGGACCTGGTGATAGTAACATAGGGGTATGGATATATGTGCAAGCATTTTGTACTGAGAGAGAGGATGAGTTTAAACTTCTCAGGTGGTCTGTGGTAACTGTCAATGTGTCTACTCTTGCTCTACTCTTACTTCAAGGTTATTGATCCCTTTTTTAACATAGGAGTGAAAGTATGCAGTAGCCATTGTAAAGTTAAATCGTAGTAATAGATTTGTCTCAGCTCCCTAATCTACCTAATCTACCAATTTAACCTCTCACACAAAGCACAGAAGATTTGGTTCTTAGCCTCAGTCCTATGAATGAATGAACAGAAGAAAAACTTTCTAAGCATACTTTAAGTATGACATTTAAAATAATCTAAATATAAAATATCAGATTTTAAACTACAGTGGTAGTAAAGGAAGAATCAAGCCTCAAGATTACCTTCCTAGTCTGAATGAAACTTTTTTCCCTGGGACATACATTCACTCTAAATGTTCTATCTTTAAATGTTCTATCTCTAAATTACTTAATACTAATAAAATTGCTAATACTGGCTAATTACTTGCCACTATTAAAGCTGTGTCTACTTCTTTCCCTAAACAATTCATTTCATTCTATTGTGCTAATGCTCCTCATAAAGCTTTTATTTCCCTTCTTGTTTGGCAGATCCTGATGTATTTGCGTGAATCCACAACTGCTTCTGTTCTTGCACATTCCCTTCCTCTGAGAAGGTCTTAGTACCTCCTCATATATTTTGCTTTCCTCCCATTTTGTCATTAGTGCAAACTAATTTTTTACCTTTTCCATGATAAGCACTACCTTGTAGCCCACTTTCAGGACAACAAAACTAAATTCTGCCAGCACCATTGTAGTGGATGATCTCATCTGGTCAAGGTTTCCCTTTATCTCCAGAGCCTCTTAAACATCCTGTTATTATGTAACCTGATTTAATCTTCTTCTATAATACCAATTTCTCATGTTTTTTCTAATATTTTTTTGCAGATGTTCTTTTTATTTGCCTTTAAATAATGGAGATTCTAAAATTAAGCAGTCATATAGAGAGCACTCAGGAACTGTCCTGAATTAGTGGAAGCAAATATTCGGTGTACTCAAACCAAGTAATCCAGACACCCATGTTATAACAAAAACTGCTTATTTGAATTTTCCAGTTACAGATTTCTGATTTTTTTTGTCTACCTCTTTTAACTTCCTTTGGACTTATTCTACCAATGGCAGGTTGGGGCTGAGGGCGAGCTCCCCAATAACATGGGTGTTGGAGGAAGCAATGTTGGTGCAGTGCCATGCTCCCCTTGGTATGGTTTTTGCAGTTGCAGTGTCCCTGGAGCTGTAGGCTTTGTCACACTCTCTGAATCCTAACATTGTCTCTAAACTTAATTTTAAGACAGAATTACTTTTCCACCCCCACCCCGTATTTTAAGTTTCAGCTGGTCCTCCTTGTTTATTCTGTTGTTATTGCATCAAATTTGTCATATAAATTACCAAGAGAAAAACAGATGTGCAACATTTAAGGAAACACATTGATAAGACAGAGTTCAAAAATTCACGATCTCAAATATTTTTGAGGGAAATTACAAGTATTATGTATTTTAAGCATATATACATTATAAATATATTAGTAATTTTCTATGTTTTTTGAAAGATCGGGGATTAAGTTTTAGTTGTTATATGTTTGTAAAAATGAGGACTGGAACATTTTAAGCTACAATATAGCTGATATATGTTTAAGCTGTCACTAAACAGGACTTAGAATTAGCCAGTGCATTTAAAAATACTGGAAAAATTTCACTGGAAGCAAAATAATCCATCTAAGGATTGCATTTGGTTCATGTACAGTGTGATAAACGGTAATCTAGAAAATAAAAATAACAGTTTATTTAGACACTTCAGTGTTTTAAAAACAGATATTGATTCTTTCTTTTTAGTCTTTATAGTCATCAACACAGCTGTCTTATTCATTGCTACATACTTTAAAACTCCTCAGAACTGAATCAATAATGATAAAAGCAATCAAACCTTATATCCTTGCTGTTATATACATCTGTAACAGATAGATAGTTTTCAAGAAATTGCTGATCAAGAAGGTATTCCAGTCTGGTAAGCAAGTTCTAATTTCTCTGATGTCCTGACTATGTTCCCAGAAAATATAATCTACTGTATTTCTAGACTACAAAGAAAATACAAATTCTTTTGTAAACAGTCAGAATCTCTTTATTTTTTACATCAGAAAAATATTAGCAATAAATTATTGGTTACACTGCTGGGTCAGTTATGAAAGCAAAGAACAGGGGAGAAAGAAGAAAAGTGATATTCAATAAGAAAGAACTTCTCTGTTTCTTTGCTTCTAAAACTTCTCTTTGCTTAAATGACATTCAGTTATTCGCCTCCCATATGTCTGTGATTTAATTATAATGAAAACTGTCAAGGAGATATTTTAAATCACAGGGGTTTGCCAATGTTTTCTGGCACAAGCATGGAAATTTTCTGTGATAATCTTTTCTCTGTCTTCAAATTTATATTAATGGACATAATTTCTCAAGCTGCCTTCCTAAGAGGTACTAGGGATCATGATTGAAAGAGAAATAAACTATATATCGCCTACAGCAGCGAGCAGCTGGTGTTTTAACTGTCTGAATACAAACTTAAGATAAACAATTCTGACTTTATATGACAAGGGCCTTTATTGCTCAGACACTAACAGCACCTATCTTGTCCAAGTCGACCACAAGAATTGACATGAAGAGATTATTATAAGACTAACTGCATTAGAGAGAACTTGCCATTAAGCAGGAAAGTGCAAAAAAGTTAAGGAAGTTTGAAATGGTCAGAGAAACAATTGTTTTCTCAAGCAGAGAAATAATACAATAGGATGCCATCTGTCCTAATGCCTATATACTTTTCAAGATTTATTCATTAAAAGAAAATAGGATCCACACAATCCTGACATTTATATATTAGCTATTCATAGGGTTCTACTTCTGATATACATCACTGAACTCTCAGTCTTAACCCCAAATACTTGAAATTTCGTTTTACTACCTCCTCTGCCATTCCTTCTCTTACCTTATTGAAGACACACTCTACCATGCCTTAGACAAATGGACCCACCATCGATTTCACTGGAAGCAATGGACCCCCAGCTTCTCACCACCAAGCAGAAGGAGTAGACCTTAGATGTGGAGGGGAGTGGAAATGTATTTCTGCTCAGGGTGGCTTGTGAAACTCCAGGAGCCCCTATACAACAGATATGACAACCTGGAACCTGACCAGACCCAACCCACAGGGATGTGTGTTCCCTCCCTGGTGCCTGGGTAAGAGGCATTACCAAGAAGAATGAAGCACAAATAGTCCAGGAGGTTCTTGGAAACCACTGATGACAACTTTCTGACACAGGTAATAGAGGATCCCACAAGGAACAATATGCTGCTTAACGTCAAACTAACAAAGGACCTAGGGGGACCTGCTGAACAACCAGCTGTTCATGGCCTTGGCAACCAGGAAGACCAATGGTGCCCTGAATTGCATTAAGAAGAGTGTGGCCAGCAAGTCAAGTCCTGTCCCTCTACTCCCTCCTGGTGAGGCCACACTCAGAGTGTTGTGTCCAGTTCCAGTCTCCTCCGTACAAAAGACATGAAGGTCCTGGACTGGGTGCAGCAGAGACCTACAAAGATGACTGGGGGACAGAAACACCTTATGGGGAAAGGGTGAGGGAGATGAGCTTGCTCAGTCTTGAGAACAGATGATTAACAGGAGGTCTTATTGTAAGTATCTGAAGGGAGAGTATCAAGAGGATAGAGCTGGGCTCTTCTCAGTTGTGCTAAGCACAATGGGCAGAAACTGATGTACACAAAGTTCCATATGAACATAAGAAAGAATTTCTGTACTCTGCAGGTGACCATGGAACAGATTACCTAGAAAGGCTGTGGAGTCTTCCTGACTGGAGATATTTATTCCAAAAACTGCCTGGAAACAACCCTGTGCCATGTGCCTTAGGAAGACCCTGCTTGACTAGGGAGTTTGGGCCAGATGACCCTCTGTGGTCCCTTACAACCTTACCCATTCTGTGATTCTGTGATATAAAAAACTGGAAAAAAATGTAAACCCTTCCCTTATCACTGTTTTAATTATTTTTTCTTTTATATTGGTGCAGATAATGTCTCTTGAGAGATATCTCTTTCAAAGAAATAGGCAAAATTAGATTATCTCACCCTTTGTACTTAAATGAAATGGCTTTCAACCTTTGCAATGATTGATTTCTCAGATGATATAAAAGATTCAAGTGGAAAAATGTAGAAAGACTGAACTGTGCATTGTTTTCAGAGTTTAAATTACATTCAGTTGCTCTAGGACTTTCTTTTCTTCTTCTGTCTTTCAAAAAAAAAAAAAGAGTTGCATCACATTTTCTTTTAAGGTCCTAAGGATATTGGTTCATTTTTTTATTAATTATGATCAGTCTCCTAAATTAATATTCTCTTGGCTGACTACTAGAAGTATGCATTTTTCAACAGTTAAAAACCAAACTCTTTTATTGAAATAGTAATCCTTGATATAATTTTATCAAGTTGTCATGGTACACAGTATAGATCAACTGAGTATAAATATGGCAGAGTAACAGAAATTACATTAACACCCTATTTCAAGGTGCAGCCTATAATACTGTTAGTGATACCTTCACAAAATTATTTCATTTACTGTTTGACTAATTTGAAAGTACTGTTTTAGTTACAATGGATTATTTCCCAATAGCAAAGAGCAGAAGAATGAACTGCTTGATAACTCCTACAGGAGTAATGATAAATCACAATTATTTCTAAAATGGTGATAACAAGTTGAGTGCTACAAAAACAGAAAAGAACTTTGTCTTAGTTCAAAAGGAGGACTAAGATATCAATGTTGACCAGAAAAAAAATAATCCCTCTCTCTTTAAATTTAGAAAAAAACCAAAACTTTAATTAGGAAATATATATATATATATGGAAAAGGATAACAGTTCTCAATCACAATACATTTATATGTATCTCCAGAAGGAAAGAAAAAAAAACCAAACCCCAACAGTTTATGATAAAATCTTCCCCCTTTCCAAACGACAAGAAAGAAAAAAAAAATTATAGGGTCTTTTCGCTATTCCCAAAAAGGACTGTCCTGCTATCTAAGGACAGCAGGAGGTGATGTCGTGCCCGGCCGGCTGGCCTCTCTCCCAGGGGATGCAGTTATAGTTACGGACAGCAGGAGGCGTTGTCGTGCCTGGCCGGCTGGCCTCTGTTTCTCCCTCGTAGATCACCAGTGATGTAGATGACTGTAAAAGCAGCAGAAGGTCTATCTTGGAAAATGGAGGAACAGGAGCCAGTCTCTCTCTCTCCTCTCCCAGACAGCTCCGCAACCTCCACAGACGACCAAAAAGCGGTCTAGTCAGGGGCGAGAAGGCAAACAATCCCAGCTATCCAGTAAATTCCGGACACCAGTGTGTTCTCTGGCTCATTTCCCGCGCCGGTCGCTGCAGTACCTGCCCTCGCTGACCTGCGCAGGAAGAACGAGCTGCCCCCCTCCCCCTCCCCTCCCGACCTGGGGAGAGAGCAGAACAAAAAACTAGACAAGTGATCAGCGGCACCACATGAATATGCAGTTTGCCTTTGTTATCCAGTCTCTACAGACAAAGGCGTTGCCTCCAAGGTCGTTAGGAAGGAATTCCACCGAGTATTGAAGCGATAACAAACTTCTAGGAGGATTAGCTAAAAAGCATGCAATACATGTTGAAAGGAAAGAAATTTTTGATTGTTCTCTGCCATGCCATGCCACATGAGTATAAAATAATGGGGTTTTCATATATAACATTTTCAAACTCATAAAAGGAGCTACAATTTGCTTGACAATGGGCAATTGAGATCAATTAAAATTATTTAATTACTCAAATTAATCAATGGAAGTTAGAGGAAGTAAAGGCATACAGAAAAACATGTCTGTTATTAAATTTTCTTTTACTGATAATTTGTAAATCACCATGCTATTAAAAGTTCTCTTCATAAGTTTTTTGGGCTTTTTTCTGTTAAGAAAGATGTTTTGTAAAGAAGGTCACTTAAAAAGTAAACATCAAATTTTATAATCACCTATTACACTTTTCTTCATATCTGTAGCATGTAATAACTCTTAATCCTTGTTAAGCAACTCTGACATACTGTAAATTGATTCTTGCTTTTTTTTTTTTAAATTTCTCTGTGGTAGCATGTGCAATCATTGTATATTAATAGGAATATAAAGCAAATGTAATAATTTTCTCTGTGTAGGTAATCAATTAGTCTGATTCGTCTGCTGTTTATGTCATAGAGCAAGAGGGACAAGAAAAACAGAATAATTTAAAATGTAGGAATAATGGATTTACCCTTAATTTCTGGCCAAGATATTTATAACACCTAAGGTTCCTTTTATATAATTTCATTAAAATGACCCACCCTTTGGATTAATAGTGAACTTTTGCTCAAGGTAAGGAATATAAAATAACAAAGTAAAAATACATGTTATACAGTAATGGATCCACATCCATACTAGTCCAGCAAATGTACTTTTGCAATGACTCCTGAAAAACTTGCAATTGACCTGATAGTGCAAGTCTCAGAACTTTTCTGTCTTGTCTTGTAGTGAGTTAATTCTAGGGGTTTTTTAGCTGTTATTGTTGCTTAAATTTAATTTAACTTTGGTTTTTAGGGATAACAAATAGTAATTCCACATGAACTATTTTTTCCTCCAAAATAAAATGCAATGTCACAGATTACAGTCATTAATCAAAGGGCAGGAACACACTTTTGTACTGACCAGGTAAAATCACTTTTAGAGATTACAAAAAAAAGGAACTGAAAGCTGAAAGAACTTGAATCCTTAAAAAACCCCACAAACCAAATCAAACAATCCCAACAAAACCACTGATGCAAACTTTGGTAAGAACATGTCTAAAATCAAAACCAAATATTTGATCAATTTGAGGAGAAAAAATGTCATCAGCATCATGCGTTGGACAAAGAGGATGAAGAAATCCCTTCGAGGTTTCTAGGAAAATCTAGTGAAGATTTGAGACCGTGGAAAATTTGCTATAACCCTCCCTAGACTCATAGAGACTCATAGAAACATAGAATGGTTTGGGTTTGAAAGGACCTTAAGGATTATCTATTTATGTCCAAGCCCTCCACAATGGTAGGGTTGCCACCCACTAGACCAGGTAGCTCAAATCTTCATCCAGCCTGTCCTTGAACATTTACAAGGATGGGGCACCCACACCATGGGCAACCTGTTTCAGTGCCTCACCAGCCTCTGAGTAAAAAATTTCCTCCAAACACCTAATCAAAATTGCCTTCCTTTTAATTTAAAATGATTCCCTCTTGCCCTGTAAATGTAAAAAAAAAAAAAAAAATTGCTTTCCCTCATTCTTGTAAGTCCTCTTTAAGTACTGAAAGGACACAATAAGGTCTCCCTGGTCCCTTCTCTTATTCAGACTATACAACCCTGACTCTCTCAGCCTGTCTTCATAGGAGAAGTGCTCCATCCCTCTGATGATCCCATTACTTGCTTGAGAAATCTTTCTCTGTGCCAGGTCAGGGGTAGTACAGCTTCTACTCCTGCAGGCAGGAAAACTCAGCTGCATGCTGTGCTCTGGACAGTGCTCAAAGGAGCAATTTTTGGCATGTAATGCATTTGCTGTATAATACCAGCACATGACAGAGTGACACAAATTTTTCTTCTGAGTGTTAGAAAATCAAATAATGCTATTTGTACTTCTCTGTCTTCTATCTAAAGTCAATCTTTCATTTAGTCCTTAATGTTCAATCAGTCAGACCTGTTAAGCCAATTTTCAGAGATGTTTTATTTCCTTCTCTGATCACCACACAATTTCTAAATTGTGCAGTAACTACAAGACCTTCAGTTGCAAGGGTTTTGATTTAATTACACTGCAGAATCTTACTTCTCCATTGTGGGCATGTCCCTTAGTTTAGACATGCCCTTAATTTAGCCATGTCCCCTATCTATGAATAATATTAGAGATAACAGTACATTTTATAACATACCTGTCGTCTATATGAAGTCTGAACACTGCTGAGGCATTTCAAAAGAAATATAAATTTATACCAAATAGGTCAACAGAACACTCATGACGTTACATGAGCATTCAACACTTGGTTAAAGTATATATATTCTAGTTAATGAATGAATATATATGCAGTAAACATATTAGGGCCCAATCTGTGGTTAATAGCAACATAAAAACAGATGATACATAATAGTTACACAAACTCAACTTTCAGAAGGATGAGTCATATTCATTTGGCAGATTTTTTTATTCTTCAGATCCTTGGCTACATTTTTTTCATTGTTTGTTTTAGTATTACCTGATGTTCATAAAACCAGAATCTGTTCATCACAGACAAGAACACCATTTATGCATGATATTAAATTTTATAAAGCTAGTCTCAGGCCATTGAGAATTCTGATCATCCTCATTCTAATAGACTTTGAAAGAACTAATCTCAGAAAGAAAAATACAAAACGGTTCTCAGAACTAGTTATGGGAAATAAAGGAGAAAAGATAGATGAGACTAATCCACTTCTTCCAAGTCATACATACGTATGTCCTCAGACCAAACTTTTTTATTTTTACCTCCTAGCAAACAGTACACCATCTGCACAAAGCATCTGGGCAGAGGTGCAACTGGTGCATTGTTTTCTGCGAACCTAGCTCTTTAGAAACAGGACAACTCACTAATCACCATCTATTTGCAGAGCTGCTGCTGTAAAATGTTCGTGAATGCAAAATAATAACAACCGCATGTAGGAGGCAGATGGTAGAGCCTAGTCCTCCAACATAAAAGCAGCTTGCAGTCTTTTAAAAAAGGAAAACATTTCTAATTCTTAGGAAAGGTATAAAGCAATTGCACTGCATTCTTTCTGAATGTCTTAGGTACTAGGTTCTATTTATGCATTTAGGAATATGATTGACACCTGTAATTCTTTCATCAGATGGAGAAACACATACAAGAAAGTGTATTATTGTAACACTTGAAGTAATATATTCATATATTTTAATACAAATACTATTTCTGCTGCCCTGTGTTCTATAAATTAATTTCACATTTGAGAGGGTGAGGTAGGAGGAACATGTCTTCTATGTTTTGTAGTTTGAGATGAGCATCATACACTTTGAAATTCTCAAGTCAGCCATGAGATAATGTATTCCTGGTAGACAAACAAGCAGAAAATTCCAAGGTGCCAGTACAGCTAGGTACGGCCTTTATTCCAGAAGCACAAATGCTTAAAAAAATAACTTTCCCACAATTAAGGAAAATGTTTACAGTATATAAACTGAGAGTTTGAACATGATTCAGAGAAAGCTTGTGTCAGATTGCTCTTTATCTAATACATGTTTAATAATTCATGTTTGACTCCTGACCAGAACCAGTAAATGGTGATTTGGCAGTGAATGTGGAAGGAAGCACCCAGGAGGTCATGGGTTGCTACTTTTAGTAGTTAAGTTGGGGACAGATAAATCTTATACAAGTAGTTAAACTTGAAACAAAGCTTTATCATTAATCTGTGAGGTTTGAGTTCCTTTGAGTGGCATTTGTTAACCCAAATTTATAGAAAATTAATACATACTTTAAAGTTTCATAATTACCTTGATATTCCAGCCTCTGTTTATGTTTCTAAGCATTAAGAAAGCAGGCCAAGCTAGTTAGTGCCATAGATTTTATTCCTAATATTTCTAGACTCGATATTTCACCTTTATTGCACCCTTTTCTACTGAGCACGTAGAATCTGACAACATTATTTCACAGTTGCTGCAAAGAAACAATAAACACTTCTCTGACTAAGCAGAGCATCTAATCATCTTTGGCAATCAAAGGGTTTGTAAATGTCACTGCACTTTGTCACATCCTTCCAGCTGACAGTGCAACAGCGATGATTTCACTCAAGTGCTAAATTCTGTTGTTTGACCTCCAAGCACAGCACATATGAGGAGTAAAGGAAACTGAAAGCTGGCATTTTCACACAGAAAATCCTTAATCAAAGTTGTCAAATGTGTTTGTTCCAGAGATATAGACTCTACAATATATTTTTAATTAAATATTTGACATAGTCCATTTCTTTAATTCATATGATTCTACTTGGATAGAATTTTAGGTCCAAGGTTAATACTTTCCTGTTCCTGTGTCCTCTTGAAATGAGCATTACGAACTGTAAGATGTATCATATTTAGGGAAAGACAGAACTGATTTTCACCAAGAGCATTTACAAGATATAACCCTTATCATGGGAAGAAAGTGAGCTTTATCATTTGAAAAATTTGCTTAACATTTAATTTTTTTTTAGACTCTGAGACTTTTTTAAAGTGCTTTTCCTACTTTATGTGACCATAATGTGTTATAAATGACACAAGAAATTTTAAATACTTTTTCCTTGAGTTACTGCCAGTATTTTACCACTTTTCTGCTTTTTCTTAGAAATTATGGGTAAGCAAGCAAACATACATATACTACCATTTCTTATTCCCAATGAAAAATAATATGATTTTTTTGTATTATTAATTACAGAAATCAACAATTATTCTAACTTTGCAGAAATTCAGTAAAGTATGAGTCTGAGGTTCAAAAGAAGAAACACAGAAACTTCAGGAGAAAAACAACAGCAAAACAAAAATCAAAAGTACTTTTCTGGTGCTGAATTTTGCAGTGAGACTTGCAGACAGATGTGTCTAACTACAAGAGATATCTACTCTAGAGTTGACTGTCCAGATGCACTGTTGAGACAGCCTGACCTGCACAGGTAGAAATGGATATAGCCTGGGCAGGATTCTTGCTATCATAAAATCTACAACTAAGTAGATGAGATCAATCATGCCTCATTAATGTCTATTTTTTTAATTAGCTATAAAAACTGTTTAGGATAATGATATCAAGTAGATAGATAGATAGATAGATAGATAGATAGATAGATAGATAGATAGATAGATAGATAGATAGATAGATAGATAGATAGATAGATAGATAGATGTACATTGTGGTTGAGTTTAATCCATTCCACACAGATTACAGTCTGTAATTTATAGAAAACAACATAGTGGGTTTTGTTTGATTTATGGGCAATAGTGGCGTGTTTGCATAAAGTGTGTCAAAACATTGTATTAGTATTCCGTAACAGTCAAATAAGCAAATGAAATGTCATTATTGACTTGGAAGGGTAAAGGAAAATATATATATATATTTTATGAATTTATTATCTGTCTGTTTCTTGTTTGACTTTCGAATCTATCTGGACCTTCCACCTAAAAAGTACAGTAGAGTCAGAAAGACAGAGAAGGGCAAGAAGAATGATCAAAGTAGTGGAGTAGCTTTAGTGTGATGAATGAGTAAATAGGCTGAGACTCTATAACCTTGAAAAGACAAAACTGAGATTCTGTAACAGACTTTAAAATATGAGTGGCACAGAGAAGGTGAATAGATATGACTATTTACTTCTCATGAGATAAAACCTAAGAGATTTCATATGAAAATAGCACTGACAGGTTTAGAATAAAAAAGAAAAAAGAGTTGGATGAGACAAACACTAGATTTTAGACAGAAATTAGACAAATTCACAGAAGAAATAAGTGATGTATAAATAGCAAAATTAGTGTTGTCTTTGTTTTAAGGAGCTCATTTAAAAATAGAAAGTTTGAAAGTGAGAAACAGGCTAATAGAAATTTTTCCTTGACAGATGAAAAGCAGGAAATAAATTCAACTGGTTCAAACCTGTCTTATAGGATTCCTGAATACAAGTCTTTTAATATGAGCTTTTGAAAAGATCTGAAGAAAAAAAGGTGTAGTACTGAAAGTCTAGTCTATTCTTAAAACTTATGCACATTTTGGTGCCACTTCCTCAAGAGGCAAGTGTAAAACTCTAAATTCTGCCCCCTCAGGAGACATAGTACTCCTTAGAGGCACCATTCTAAAAGCCAGATGAGATGCACATATTCAGTGTTTTTACCTACAAATAAGGAGAAATATTTCCATTTTCAAGGTTGAAAAAGTGATCTGATATATTAAATCACACGGCTTATTGCACTGTATTCTTGAAGGAACTTGTAACTTTTTCAGTTTTCACTGCAGAGGCCATACATTATTTATGAACAAGCCAAGTAGTTTTATCTTCAAAGAAAGACCAGAGATTCTTGCTGACATCCCTGAGAGATGGCTTCTTTTTCTTGATTTAATTTTATTTTAATTGAAAGATTTGTTTAAAAACTTCATCATGAACTTAAGAACCTCATTTCAAGTACCTTGGTTGGAAAAATCCTGGTTTTCTTCAGCAGTTTTTCAGCAAGCAATAGAGTGGAATCTTACCAGGTAGAAAAAGTGAGGCCCATGTGATATTTATTAATAGTATAAAAGAATTTCAAAGGAACACATCTTACTATAGAGTTTTTGACAGTGCAGAAGTGTTAGTTCTGCTGTTCCCATATCAGGATAATTAAGCCTCGACTCTGAAAACATGTTATATATACATAGCTTTAGATAGAATTAATATACCCTAATTTTAGCCATTAAAAAAAATAGCTTTTAGCTTAATCTAATTATGCAGCCTTACTATATAGAGACCAAAGAGTGACAGAGGCTCCTTCTAAAACAGTGATATTTGGGATTAATTTTCATCTGTATCATTCTGTTGCTGTATAATTCTTGTTTTCTGAAGAGAAATTATTTACAAGAACATACAGAGTGATACTTAGATGTCCACTTTCTCTAAATCTGTTCTAGTCCTGTGGGCTACTTTCATTTTCAATTAAGTATCACTAAAAGACAATTTCTCAAAAATACACGTGGAAAGTAGCTCAAATACATTACCATTTGCTGACGCCTTTTTTTCTGGTTTGACTGTATAAATAACTAGTTCAGAATTAAGCGTATACATTTTACTGTTGAAATTAGACAGATGAATGCCACTCACCCTTACCTTTTTATTGCTAAAGCTAAACATTGAAGTAAAGTGTTTCTGAAAAAAATTGGTGTACCTCTCTTTGCATCTTCTGCCATCTAAATACAATTAAATAGTTGACTTTGCCTCTCTTGTAAAATAAAGGCATTGAAATTTGTCTGTCTCACAAGGATAAGGAAATTTAAAATACACTCAAGCAAAAAGGACAAGAGCCAACATGATAAATCTACAGAATTAAGGTTTTATCAGTATATTCAGTATAACACTGGAGTACATAGTAGTTAATTACAGATCCAGTATATAGAAGTAATTTTACTGCCTTATTTTTCTGCCTTTGTTTCCAAAACTCAGACAGTACATTCCAGAAAATAAATGAGGGCTGGCTGTACTTTTAGACACACACTGAAACTTTATTAATCTCTCTTCCACATATGAAAAATCATTCCATTGATACAAAATGACACTGACATTACGCCTAATAGATATAATGAAAATAATGCTCAGCCCCACTTTGATAGATGTTCCAGCTTTCAAAATTACACAGTTCTATAGATCTGTCATTGAGGGGTGGGAAAAACTCCCAAACTTTTATATGAGAAAACCCACACACCTAGTCTAGTGAAAGGTGTCCTTGCCCATGGCAGTGGAGTTGGAAATAGATGATCTTTAAGGTTCCTTCCGACTGAAACCATTCTATGATTCCATTCTATAATTCAATGTCTTTTTAAAAGAAAAAAATTCCCCTTGCAACAAACAGAGGATCTGTTTTATTTGACAGCAATTAAAAATATAGGCCTTCATTAATTTTTACTAATGTCACATTTGTACACATGCTACAATAAGAATTAGATATTTTGGAGTAGAGAGTAATAAGGCATAAAGTAAGGGGTTTCCTCAGCAGGCTATATTGCACAATGGTAAAAGCATTTTAAAAGGGAGTATAAAACAATTGGTAATACTATACTATATTTCAAAGGGTATCTAGTTAAATATAGCCAAACACAGACCCTTTTGTTGATTCTTTCTGTTGGTTCTTCATGCCTTTTGCTTTTTTTTTACTATGCCTAATAAGTCATGAGATGTACAGTGGAAAACAAAGGAGCAGTGGGTACTTAATGGTATAAAAAGACTGGACACTTATGAAATCCATTTCAGCCTCTTAATCTCTGAGGAAGCTGAACATGCAACTGAGCTGAGTGATGGGAAAATGGAGAAGTTTCTCACAGCTCCCCACTGTCAATAAAAAGTAGTTTTGATGGTTTCAATAAGTATTTAAATGTCAGGGATTTATCTTTTACATATGTTACCACCAAACTTTTTTTCTTCAGTGCATTTTTTTGAGGGGGAGAGAATTTGTATATGTATTTCAGGGTGTTGACCTGACTTGATATCAAAATATACATGTCAATCTATTAACAAAATTTTGAATGATTATCCTTTTTTTATTTTCAGAACTTATTAAAATTCCTTACCTTTCCTTCTAATGCACTGAATCCAATTAAAATACTCTTAGCTATTCAATGTGGAAATTGTGAAACCTTTCAGTAAACATATTCTTCCCACTAGGCTAAAAAAGGTACTTTTAACACTATTACTTGTTTGGTTGCAGATGGGTTTACTCTCTGTGATGTAACACTGTACAGGTTTTGGCTGGGAGAGAATTAGTTTTCTTCACGGTTGAGGGTGCACAAGGAGTTGTGAGGAGACAAAGACAGAAAAGTTGATTCCAATTGACCCAATGGACATTCCATACCATATGACACCATGCTCAGTGTATAGAGCCAGGGGAAGATGAAGGAAGTAGAGCATATTCGGAGTGATGGCATTTGTCTTCCTAAGTCACTATTAGGCTTGTGAAACAGAGCAAGGCCCCGAAGAGGTTAACTCCTGTTTAGGTTAACTCAGAATGAGGATCTTGCTCTCAACCCAAAAGAATGCACACACAGCAACGAAAAGAACAGAAAGTAAAGAACTATCAGATACAAAGAACACAAAAAGTACAAAAAGGAACATAAATTACTAAAGTAATAGATAAGAAGCGAAAATAAGAGCTTCAGTCCAAAATTGTCTGGCAACACCCCCGTGGAGTCAGCCAAATCAAGAAAGGTAAAAAGTTCAGGCCTGAGGAAGACTTCTTACTTCATCCAGAGACCCCCAGAAGACCCCGAAACATCTCCCCAAAAGAGGACTCCGCCCAGGCTCCGCCCCGAATCCGCCTCTTATAAATATTATAATTACATGTTGCAATCATATGAATATGTATGTAAAGATGTTGTAACCTCTCCTGAAAATTGTATAAATTACCTAGCTTTGTGCTAACAACTCGGAACTCTTTGTCCAGTGTGAGCCGGGGGTTCCCCAACGTTGCAATAAATACCTTTGCTGTTTAAAGGCTTAAAACTCTGTCTCTAAACAGTTTTATTAGGCCTTTTTGGGCTTCACTTGATGGACCCCTACTTTTCTGGGGATAGCTGAATTCCTGTTTGCCCATGGGGAGGGGAGAATTAATTCCTTATCTTGTTTTGGTGGTGTGCACAGCTTTTATTTTACCTATTCAGCTGTCCAGAACCCATGAAGTTTTGGTTTTACCATTACGAGTCTCTCCCCCATCCCACCATGGAGGGGGGAGTGAGCAAGTGGCTGTATGGGGCTAAGCTGGGGCTAAGCCACAGTGCATAGATTCCCAACCTTTACTCTGAAGGGTAAACTTTTGCCTATAAGAGTGATTGATCTCCATGGCTAATCATTCTGTAAGTGGCATGTGTGGGAACTACCTGACATCTTTCAGGATGAAAAGGTGTGCTGGATTTCTAGGAATATCTCTTGGAAGACCTTGGATCACCTTGGAATGTGATCTCAGAAACAGGACAGGCTGTTGAACTGGGGACTCTACACACATTTTTTGTTCAATCACTTTCTATCTATCTATTTCAATCACTTTTCTATCTATCTGTAGGTAGTGGTTGACAAGTCTATTGAACGTATGATGCCTTGGGCCTCATTATGGACATAATGATAATTGCTAATAAAACAAACTCTTACAATTCACTGCTATGACGAATGAAAAGCATGATTGTATTCACTACCAATAATAATCAATTAAGAGCTAAAAGTGGTTAGCAGGTAAATGTACCTTGGATGAAATAATTTAGATGATTTCAAAAGTTAAGGAACAAAGACAGTTTTGTTTTTAGAATTGACACCACATTTAACATTTCCAGGAGTTGGCCAGATAGGTTGAAATTAATAGGATTAGTCCTGTGTTAAAAGTAAGGCATATGCTTAAATTCTCACCTACCTTGAATCCTTTCACATCTAAATGTATGCCTTTTTTTCCCTACAAAAATGTTTAATGTGCTATGAGGGTGTGAATAGGCACATGAAACTGTGCTTGGCATTTTTCTAGGGAAAACAAAAACCAAGAAAACTATTCAAGAAGATAAAACAAGTTGCTTTCAAATAGAATTTTTGTAGGATCTTTGAAAAATTTTATCTTCTTATTACTGCACTTTGAAAATTTGGCATGATAGGTCTTTCATAACAAACAAGGAACAAATGAGGAACAGTACATTTAGTAGGAGTTACAAATAACTTTAGGCAAATTGCCTTGCTTACACTGACTTGACAAATTTGGCTCTTGACATCAAGAAGAGAAATGAATCAGATAAACTTTGTTGTGTAAGGAGGCTTTTGGTGAGAGCAGAGGATGTCAGCAAGTGATAGTGCTCCATTAAGTTCCAGTGAAATTCAAATAAGTTCAATAACTTAAGTATTGAGGAACTAGTCATTGCAAGTGTATACCTGGATTTCCTTTTCTGGTAATAGTCAACCATCATGCAATGATTATTAAATTACTTTTTTGATTTTTGACTTGATAAAAAAACAAGCCTGGCCCTTTGAGCACGGAATCTTATTGTCAGCTAATGCCAATTCAATGCTTATGGTAGGTTTTCTTTATCCCTGTAGAAACATGTACATGCTGAATCTGCAGGAAGAGGTGGCAATAACAGAAATAAATTTAATTGTCTAACTTTTAGTTGCTAAATTAAAAACCAGTTGGCTGTGACTGCTTTTTTTTCAGCATAAAACTTGTTTACTCACTTCCAACAGAAATTCAGTTTTATGGGTCAAAAATATATTTCACTCCCTACAGAGCTTAATCAATTGCCATAGAATCTCCAGGCAGTTTATGCTTTTGTGAATTTGTTCCCTATCATGTATGTATATAAATAGCAATCATAATCAGCCTTCCTCTGCAGAGGCTAACTGGATAATGCCAAATCATTCTACACTTTCGCACACTTCCAAAAGTTCCAAAAGCTTGTGTCAATCTAACCACGTCATGCTTCTGAGAACTCGATCACTTATCAGAAGAAAACATTGTGTAACAGGAAAATATGGTCAGACATATTAACCTTTATTATTAGGTTCTTAACTAGTTACTAACAGGAGGAGAAATATTTCTTTTTTATTAAGTAAACAGCATCAGGATAATGTCCTCTAGTTATGGATGATAACACAAGATAAACCTTTTGACAATTTGTGGAAAAATCATCACATTGTGAATGGAAAGGATGAAAGAAGAGTTTATGTTCTATTCTGAACTGTAAAAAAAAGAAGGAGTTAAAGAACTAATATTTTATTCGTGCAATGTAGCTACATTTGTATTAGAAGATTGCAGGTTTTACACCCCTGGGATTAGAGTGTGACTTCTATCTCTGAGCCTTGGTTGAATCAATATGAGGTGTGCGTTTACTCATTGCAACTGTCCCCAAAATAATGTTCCTCGCAATTGCAAAGGTCAATAAGCTTTCAGCACTTCTCTTTGTCCTACAGTTATTCATGTGTCTTCAGCACAGTTCCTTAACTTCTCAGTTAAAACTATCTCTGTTCACATAGCATCTTCTTGACACAGCAGTAGAAGGGAAAATTTTCTTTATGAGTTTTTCACACACTCGCTGCGATGGAAACAAAGAGGAAGGAACCCTCTGGAAGCTCCAATTAACCGTACCTGCAAAAGCAGCATCTATTTCTAGCTTCAACATATGTATCTATGGAATTATTTATACAATGCCCTTGTGCCAGTCTTTATTTCTACTTATGTCAAACATCACTCCTTAATATTTTCCAAGTCAACCCTACAATTAGTTTAAAATAAAATTTAGTCATCCTCTATGCATTACTCTTAGGTTCTGTCAGCATTCATCAAAATAGGTGAATTACTCTATGTTAACTTAAAAATTTTTGCTACTGGGACTAATGGCTGGCAAAAACTATACAGCCCACTTCCTACTACTGAGAAGCAGTGGGAGGAAATCTTCAAACATCTCATTCAAAACTAGAATCCAACAAAAGATTTACCTGTCTTTTTGTAGCATAATTCCTGTTGAATAGCACAGTATTTCTGTTTGAGGTGTGACAGTACACGGACTGGAAAAAGGAAGATGTTTGATTCCTGGTTTTTTTCTGTTTTTCTTGGTTTCTAAAACATTCTTCCACAAAGACTGATGACTGTATTTGGGTTTTATTCTCTTTCTTTCTCAGGCTGAACACCACCATGCAAACTGACAGTGTTGTTATTTAACCATGTTTGTTTGGGATTATGCCAAAGTTTGCATCCCCAGTACAACATGCATGAGTTTCAGGTGTGTTATCCCAAATCATTCTTTTCAACATTTTGAATGAAGATCTAATTTTTATTAGAGAGAAGATCTTAGCTGCATGAACGTGCACAATATTGTACTGCTTGGCTTGATGTTTTGACTAGAATAGGTACATGCTCATTGTTTCTTTCATTCTACTCCTGTTCCTGGCATTCCAGTGTTGAATATTCTACCACAGCCATCCAAGAAGACTGGATCAGAACTTTTCAGTTGTTTAAACACAGCTAAATTTGTATGTCCCGAGAATCAAGAAAAAAAATCATTCTGAAGACCTTGTTAGGAATTTCCAATAGTAACACAGTAATTCTTCCTGCTCCACTTCTGTAAGATGAGTGCCTAAGTAAATCAAACTAAAGGGACTCCAAGTATTGCATTTTGCCCCAGTTTTGTCCTCCATCTCAAGCAGTTTGAGTCCCAGCATTTACATTATTATGCCTATATTTATTTGAATATCAATGAAAGAATATTGCAGAAGAAAATATTTTCACAAAAGTTTGAAAATACCTGATACTTTTCTGCCTTCCTCAAGTTTTATTTCCTTGATTCTATAGTTAAGCCCCAATAAGTAAGAAAACAAGACAATAATAAGAGAAATAAGACAACTACCTATAACTCAGTATTTGATAATGATCCCTTTTAGAACTGCAAAAGGTCATCTGTTAAGAACAGTAAATTGTGTAATTAGTAATGATGTCCTTACATGACAATACACAAGAAGCAAAAAAACCTACTGGAAAATGCAGACCTGTAAAGCAGTGCATGATATACAAACAAAACAAAACTTGCTATGTCATGTCTTGTAAATTAATGAAAGTTGAAGACAGAAAAAAAAGAAAAGCCCTACTATTTCTTCCTTCCTGCCAAAGTGAGACTGTTCCCCATAGTATAATTTTCTGGTGTTTTGCCCAGTCTCACTTTAAATTATTCTAACAATGGGGCTTCCACTACTTCCCTTAGGAAGTGTAACCATAGACGACAATTTGACACTTACATTACACTTTAGTCCCTAGATGACACAGTTCAATGGAATGTGACATGAGATTTATTGTGATGGACTCCAACATGTGACAGGCTCCAGTTCAATGTAATATGCTGTGAACTGTTGATTTAAGCAATGTTTAACAAAACCACTGTAGCTATAATGTAGCATGGTTGAAAATCTTTGGAAATAAAGAAAATGAAAATAACTCTGAGGATTAACTTTACCTACAGTACAACGATGGGTATTGGAGAACACACATAAATTTTATCTGCTAGGGTCTAGGCAGGATGAAAAGTCTAAGAAAAAGTTAAAGCTTAAATTTTGAATATTGAGAGACTAAGGGCTGGATTGCGAAACATGATTAATCTCAGAGAGATGAAAATAAGAACACAACAACATTTTGAAAATATGCCTAAATGTCTAACTGCATGTTCAGGAGTTCACTACCTTTAAAAGTCCAGGTCATAGACTTTAATGTCAGGTGTTTGGACAGATTTTAACCTTTGTGTCAGCACTAGGAAGGGATTCAGAGATGAAGGAAAAAAAGTTGATTTCTGACAGTAGTGCTGATAGGGTATTAGCACTGATCAGTGAGTTTAAGTACAATGTATTATAAACAAACACTACAAACAAACAATAAATAGGCAAGCAAGGGGAACTGAGAAGGAAGGAAACTCACGGAGAGAAAACAGAGGAATGTGATCGGCACATGTGTATTAGTGTAACAAGAGTACTAGTTAAAATGAAAAGGTTTTGCAGGACCCACCAAGTCTACCTCATATAGGGTCTAATGAAGAAGACACTCAAGCATGCTCAGTCCTACAGCTAAAGAACTATAATTTGGAAGCTGACAGGATGCTGGTTTTGTCACAGGATTGATTTTATGATATATGACAGCTCTTAAAGTCTTCTAATCTAATTCCTACAAAAATATGCTTTCCTCTCCAGCTTACTGTGCTGTTTTGTCTCACCTGTTGCTTGGCAGCCAATTCTTTATTGTGTCTGAGGGGTTTGTACCCAAGAAGTCCATAGAGGTAGAGACTATAAATTGGATCTGTCTTGTCCTTGTGGTCTGTGAATCACTTCTTCCACTTGAGCAACTCATTCATCTTTACATGGAAGAAATAATTTTGACTTCTTACAGAAAATGAAACATACAATATTCTTTAGAGGTCACAGTCACAGAAACCAGTGGTTCAATTATCTATTAGAGTATGTATTCTTACAATGTTACGATACTGCAACTAAACTCCTTCTCAGTGGCCAGAAGGTGAAAGGCCTTCCTGATTTTATGCTGCCCCTTTAGACTATAACAGTGAGGGAATGTCAGTTTGAACAGCCAAAGGCGTAAAAGAGAATGAGGCTTCAGAGGATCATGTCCCCCCCGGGTGAGAGAGTTTTAAACAAAGTCAAATAGAAGACTTATTTAGCACCAGAAGAAAAGCAAAGTACAAATCTGAAACAAGATGCTCATGAAAAACCTCTTTGCTCTCTCTCTTTCTGCACATTTTGTTTATGAATGCAGGTGACATTTGGGATTATTTTTTGTTGTGCTTAAAATGATAGTATATAATTTCTTTTTTTTTGGGGTGGGGGGTTATATATATATACACAGTATTCACACTGAGAATTTGGAAACCTACCTTTGGCTGATGGCAGAGCAGATTTACAAAGAATCTGAAACTCAGCAAATGCTTGCATTTAAATTGTATATCATTACTCTTTACATTTTATATTGAAGGAGGAGCCCAATATATCAAGTAATATGACTTTGAAAAAAATATTGAATGGATGATTTTCAAAGCAAGTACTAAACCCTGTAAATGTCAGACTGCAAATCTGAGGAGCATTGACTGAATAAAGAATATGCAATGCAATAATTTAATCAAAACTGGGACTGCTTCGCACTTTTTCAAAAGGTTTTTTGTTTAAGAGTGCACTGCAGCTCAAGCAACATGTTCAAAAATATCTATTTTAAGAAGTTGTGCCTTAAAAACTGTGAAGACTTTATGCTTAAGAACAAGAAAGAATCCAGACATGTTCTATCAGAGTCAGAAAAATACATTCTAAACCCAGTTTCTGTTCTCGTGCTTCCTTTTGCAAGGAAAAAGAAAGCTTAAAAATTCCTGAAAGGAGATGTTGGCTTGTCATTTTTCTTTTTGTTGAGAACACTGATCTTTTATAAATCCTCAAAAGTGCTAAAAATTGAAAGAAACACAGAAAGGACTAAGAAAGTTTTTAGGAGTATGTTATTCATTTTTGTTCAGTTTCTCACACTACTAAAAACATCTGCTTAGTTCTCACATAGTCAGATCAGTTATTTTTGGCAATCATTTACAAGCATTGTTTAAAATTAGGCCTTATATAAATTAATATAATTGCTATATATCTTACTTATGAAAATGTCAAAATATTTCGATACTAAACCTAATTACTAATGTACCAATATCACAATATCACTAGCAAAGTAACTCACACTGGAGATCTACTTTGTTTGCATTTCTTAAGGAATTAGATCATCAAATGGAGTAAAACAAAAGCAGTTGTAGAGATAGAACATAGGAAAAGAGATTATGCCCTGATTTTAAAACGCTTCTTAAAAATGTTGTTTAAAAGAACACTAAAAATAAATTAGTCTATTTAGTACAAATCAACACTTTAGAACTCATTTATAAGCAACTTTTCATGCTTCAAGTTTGGCTAGAAAAAAAAGAGAGATCTCAGCAATGCTGTCTATGACAGAGAAAAAAAAAGGTCAGTTTTTTGGTATCCACTAGTAATTTTTGGTCACTCTAAAAAGCAATTAGTCATGTAATGCATACCAATTAATACAATTACTATTAAAAGGTTAAGATATTATTGCAAAGACCAGTTCACCAATTTGTGAAAGAATAACATTCTGAATTCAGCTATTCTTATGAAGGTAAGAGTTGTTTCCTTGGCAAGCAAATAAGATAGAAATAACATATAACTAACGACCACCACTGGAACATTTTAACTATCTAACTACTTCATGCCTTTTATTTCATGAAGAAAAAAATGAAATATAATAAAAGTGATTAACGGAATGAAGCAGATTGGAACAGATCTAACAGCTTGTGTTATTAGACACTGATGTACCTTATAAAAAAAAAAGATAGATGAAAAGATCATTTGATACTTCTTTCAAATGCTGACATACCTGGCCCTTGGTCAGACACAGCTCAGTCATTTCTATGTTCTGACATAGCACATATTCATCATTCCATATTATCTTGTACTTCAATATTAAAAAGACACAGTAATTTGAAAAAAAAACCAAAAAAACAACAAACTTTTCTCTTCAAACAATAAAATAAATGGGAACTCCATCCTTGAAGAGGTAAAATATGATAATCCTGATAAACAGAGAGAAAAAGTACAATTGAAGTTGTGTATAAGATAGTTGTCATTAATTTGTGTGTCTCCAAATAAAATAAAAATCCTTTATGTAGAAAATCATACTACCTTTTAATTTTTTTCAAAAATGAGTAAATTTAAAGTCAATAGCTGGATAATTCTCTTTCCTTATCCTTCTTTCTCTCACAGTTAAAACAGGTGTAAAGCTGTACCTATAAAGTGAGTTTTCCTAGGTACTTCTACAAATCTTAATGTTGTATCACAGTGGTTTAGTTTTGTTTTGTTTTTTCTGAACCTCAATATATAAACCAACAAAGATCAAAATAAAGCTTAATAACAATGGTGCAATGGGAATTTGACCTGTCTAAACTTGTTCATTTGAATATACAAAACTCATTCATACCAGGATAGTTTCACAGTCTTTTTTCAATTCTGCGTGTGTAGACCGCAGCTAAATTACTGTCTCAGAAAATGACAAAAGCTAATTATCAAGAAGTTGCTTCTCCAGAACCACACAACTTGGCCTTCTAACCTTCTGTGAGGCTCTTCAGGATCTAAGAACATAAAATTAGGTCATGAATCAGGGATTCTCACTGTAATAGTAACATTATAATGGGTTAGAATTCAACAGATAAACCCCTCACTGCAAGATTTTTCAATGCGAGACACATTGAACAAATGTCCTGACTGTATCTATCTACTAAATACTGTGTGAATTTCAGTTCCCTATTCTCTAGGGCAGAAGCTGCAGGTTCTCTGCATTGTATACTGTCACACAAGAGTAGTAGGAAGTTTATAAAAATTACACTGGTGCACAGACAACAATACAAGCCCTTCATTAAAGGCAAAATTTTATAAACTGGATAAAAGATAAACCATGAGTTTAAAATTTATTTTATTTTCAAAATTGGCTAAGCAGATGATATTATCTGAATAGATTATAGTTCTTGGATATCCATTGTGCTCTGTACAGAATCAGAATAATAGAATAGTCTGGGGACATGCACGGGGACATCTTCAACTAGATCAGATTGCTCAGAGTTTTGCCCAGCCTGTCCTTGAATGTTTCCAGGGATGGGGCATCTACCACATCACTGGCCATCTTTCATGTAAGTCCCCTTTCAAGTACTGACAGGGCACAATAAGGTCACCCCAGAGCCTTCTCCTCTCCAAGGCTAAACAATGTCAACTCTCTCAGCTCTTCCTCATAAGATCTTCTTCAGGGTCTTCCTCTGGACCTTCTCCAACAGGTCCATGTCTCTCCCGTGCTGAGGACCTCAGAACTGGATGCAGTGCTCCAGGTTGGGTCTCACTAGAGTGGAGTAGATGGGCAGAATCACCTCCCTTCACCTGCTGCCTACACTGCTTTGGATGCAGCCCATTTGGCTTTCTGGGCTGCAAGTTTACATTGCTGGGTCATGTCCAGCCTCTCATCCACCAGCACCCCCAAGTCCTTCTTTTCAGGGCCACTCTTAATCCTAATTTTTCAGCCTGTATTGATATACCAGGGGTCGTGCTGACCCAGGTGAAGGACCTTGTACTTGACCATGTTGCCCTTTATGAGTTTCCCCTTGAGCTTGTCCAGGTTCCTCTGGGTGGCACCCTGTCCTTCAGGTATGTCAGTGGCACCATTCAGCTTGGTAGTGTCTGCAAACTTGGTGAAGGTGTGCTTCATCCTGTTGTATCTGTCACAGGTGAAGACATTAAACCATTCTGATCCCAGCATGGATTGCTGAGGGGACCCACTTGTCACTGATCTCCATCTGCACACTGAGCTGTTGACAGCTATGCTCTGGATGGGATTGTCCAACAACTCCTCATCCACCAAACAGTCCAGTTCTGTAGTTAGTGTTCTTCATTCCAGAAAAATATAGTGCTGAAAAGGTTACTGGTTATCTTCATTAGGACAAATGGAGAATCTTAATGCTTTCTTTTAATTAACTACTTTTTTTGCAGTATTGCTTTATTATTGACTTGAAAGGGAACAGAATATTGTATTTTTCTCATCCCCCCCATTTGAAAAGTATCTTTTGGGACCCTTTTGCACTCTTGGGAATTGCTGCATACAAATTTATTTCCCTCACTAATCATATTTCTGACTGTTCATGCCCTGCTTAGAACATTCTTTTTCACCTGAATAATCATATGAGGATAGAATCATTGCTTGGAGCTTGCCTAAGGCATCAAATCTCAATACAGAAGCTTGCCTGAACCCTGGGTTTACTGCAGTATGCATTCTCGCTGCAGAACAGAGTATGCATTTGCTCAGACAGATTCCTCTGTTCAGCCACTACAGTGTTTGGAAACCCAGAGGGTATTTTCTTTGCTTTCACTCACTTCATATTGTCTGTAAGTCATTCTTTCACACTTCCTTTCATTTCACTTTGCTTTTGAACAATGCCTTGATCAAACCATCTAGGAGTTCATTAGATCTAAGTCTTATTGTTTTAAATAATATTTTCTACTGTAGTTCAGCTGTGCTTACAGCAACGATCCAGTGAGGGCCTGTGCACTCTGAACTTCTTTTGGAGTCATGACACAATATCATTCAGTGCTATTAGCTCTCTACTTGGAAACACAAATTCATTGAGCTTCAAAATAGAATTTACAGTCTGACTCAATTTGGATTCAAAAGTAAGTGACTACTTACTGCCCATTTTTTAACTTGCTTTATTTTTTAACTAAGAATATACATACATGAAAACTCACCTGAACCAACACTGGGAGAGAAGAGCGCTTAACTAGAACAAAAGAAACAAAAAAGGTAGTCTATCTTGCTCACTGAATGAATTCCAACTTGGTAATTATCAAACTATTCCTTAGATATTTTTTCTATTTACTCAATTGTGCGTAGATGACCCTTTAATTTTCAGATAGTCATCAGAGGTTATTGTATAGAAATAGTATCAAACACATGTGACAGTCAAATAATATATGTTTTACTGTGTGGTAAGCATTAAGAGTGAGAAATATAGCACAAAATCTGTTAATGGTCCTAGTAAGATGGACTTGCTGCTGATATCAGCGACGTTTGTACAGTAGTTGTTTTCTCATTGAAGCACAGCAATTTTGCCCACAACTGTGCATTCAACTTCATGGCCTTTTCATCTATGAAAAATTTCACTAAGTTTATCAGGGATAACTCTTAACTTTACGTGTCTCTCAGAAGTATTTAAAGGTTCATTAGTATACTCTGGACTGCAGGAGAAGACTGTAATGTAATCCATGCAGATAATCTTTTGGTTAAAAGTTCCATCAAAGACAGGCTACATGGTTCAAATACAGTTAAGGACAGTATCCAGAAATGTCTTAGAACATAGACTTATTTTGAGAGAAGACACCAAAAAAAGAAATATTTCTAAAATGTAGTTCAAACAATCTTGGCAGATAGCCTGAATGCTCCCTCCCTTTTTTCTTCCCAGGAGTCTCATCCAAGATTCTAAGCTATCCCTGCTGATATGCAGTTATTAAGAGAAAATGTGGTTCAAATGTTAATGTAAACCTGAGTCTTTTCATAAGCATAAGCAAGATTTGCAGGTAAAATATATACATCATTGAGTGACAGATAACTTTCCTGGCACAGCAAGCATTCTTTCAAATCTGAAAGAAAAGCAACAAACTTCAGACCTAAATGCCAGGTTTTGATATTTTTAGGAAGTTTATCAGTTAGATTATCAAGAGTAGATTGCACACTTAAAGTAGGGAGGATTTAAATAATGAGAGAGATATGGTGGTTATTTTCTTTGACAAAGGGAAGAGGATTTTTTACTAACATACAGCAAAGAGCAGGATGCAGAGCATTATAATGTGGGATGAGAGAGTGTGAGAAAAAGGTTATGGTATGTCACAAAGTATAACTTTATCAAGCCCATGATTTGGCATCCACAGGATTGACGGGTTTGAGTTCTCAGGCTCACATTTCCAGGGCTTTTGTAGCTCTGTCTGAGTGAGAGATCCAGAACCGGGTGGCTATTTTTCAAGATCTAATTTTCTGCTGATAAATAGTTGACCCTCTGATTAGGATTGCTTATGTAATCATGTCAGGCCCAGACTGTGATTCCAATCCCAGCACTCCTAGGGTTTGGCAGTTGTGGTCATCCCCTCAGCTGCATGGCTGTGTTTTGTCTTCAGCCTTCACCTGGACATGCCCTTCTTCTGGGAGGAGTTTGAATTGCAAATATGTCTTCTTTTTTCCCCACCACATTAGCTGGCTCAGCAAAGGCAGACCTTGCCCTGTTTAAATTCCTACATAATCAGGACCATAACAGTGATGTGTCACACAACATCATTTCTTTAGGCCTTTATCTCATAGGTGCATCACATTGCCAAGTCAGTGCTGTAGAATTTCAATATCTTCCTTATTTTTTATTCAGCTTTGGAAATAAGCCTTTGTCCTGGATCCATTGTGGACAATGTTCTCCCACTCTGAGTTGGTAACCTTTAGTTTCTATTCAGGTCCCTGTCCATCTTTATGTTGAACTCAGAATCTCAAGTCACTGTTCCCGTTTTGCTCCCCAGAGCCATAGGTGTCAGGGAAAGCTACCAAAGCCTAACCCGAGACCTCCTCATGTCATTTCTAGTTCTGTGACTATGCCTATGAATGCAACAGACAATCTCTAGACATCTGTTTCATTTTTGCCTGATCACTGTATCAACCACAAACTCCACCATAACAGACCTAAAGAATACAGCTAAAACTTTGTCTTCAAAGAATATTTTGAGCCAAATTAATTTGCAGATCTACATACACTGAATTTGATATCTATTTTTTTAGGGCTGAATTTATTTCTATTGTTTAGTGACTAGTTAAAAAGACAATTTACAGCTCCCCTGAGATATTATGATGAAGAAAGGTGCCCAAGCATCCTCCTGAATGTCTTTGTTATCCTCTAGCAGGGATGGTCTCTCAGACAGTGTATTGACTACTTACAATCCAAGGTCATTTTTCAACCATAACCTGCTGTTACTATTCTGTTAAAATTGACATCCATGAGGCATATTTTACAAGACTTGCCAAACTCTGAAAACATACTATTGGAAATAAACCAAACAAAGCAGAAATGGCATATATCAGAAAAGAGAATAGAGCTCATAGGGAATGGGTCATAAAGTTGAAGATTTGAGATTTGACGTAAATACCCTGAAAATCTGCAGTGTATTTAAGTACATGAAAAAGTGGTCTGTGTCAGCAAGCATATTGTTTCAGGAATTGACAGAAGGGGATCATAAAACTTACAAAGTGCTTCTGTAAAGGAAAGCAGCCCCTGGTGCCAAGCAGATAACTAATTCTTAAACAGCTGTTAAATGTTATATTCTAGACTTTAGCCCTAATAGAGAATTTGCCAGCTAGAGAGTATGAATAATAATAATAAAAAATATTTGTGTGTTTTTACAATCTTTCAGCAAAAGATCCCTATATTTTATGTGCAACAGCACTTCAAAATTCTTTAGTAATACAGTTGCATAATTGAATAGTCTTCATATATCTAGAGAAATTTTATTAAAAGTATTCAAATTCAAGTTTACTGAGCAAATACTAAAAACATTGGAATTCTTTGATTTTCTATATTACATTTCTATGCAACCAAAAAAATTGGCTTAAATATATTATTCAAACAAGATAATAACAAGACCAGTCAGATGGAATGTGGTGACAAACTTACCCTTGCAATTGTGATATTTACCTTCTAGGCATAAGATTTTGAGCTTCATATATATTCAGAACCTAATATTTTTTAAAAACATCTTGTTTTACTTGTATATATTCCCTGTCAGATTATTTTAATGGACAGTTCTAATTGTCTCTGCATATATTTGTTACAGAATTTTATTTTTTAGCAATAATAACACTCAGGGCAGACTTAAGTATTTCTCTTCTCCTAACTGAACACTGCACTTCATGAATGCCTTCATGAAAATATTAAGACATTCTGGCTGGGATAAGGTGTTAATTGCTTTTAAGGACAGGAAGTTGCAAGATATTATTTATGTTGCTTATCCTTCAGTTACGAATCTCTTTCCCTATGGATGACATCCTTCAGACATGACTTTAGAAGAAAATGAGTTAAGTTAGGCATGAACTATTCCTGGTCAAGAAAGAGATTGAGGCCCTCCTGCAGAAGTTATCCCGTCTACTGACACTTCCAGCTTTCAGGTCTGTCTGTCTATGACTGCAGAGAAAGCTTAAACAGACCATGTGATTTAAACTTTTAAGTGATTATGGAAAGTGAGATGAATCCTGCATTCATTTTCCAAGTAATCTGCAGCAAAATGAGGCATGTTCTGATTTTTTTCCCTCCAAATGACTTCACAAAAAATGATAATATAAATAAGAACAAAATAGTTTGGAATGGAAAGATTAAGAGTAAAGACTAAGAACTGTAGAATTAGAGTTATTGTACCAGGAAATTTAGTTGGCTAAGATTTGACTCAAAGTAATGAATGATTACAAATCCACTTTGTAACATCATATTTCAAGGCACCACTGCTGAAATCTTGTTCTTTGGTTGTGTACAAGGGAGATTTTTAAGATTCATGTAAATCCATACTCTGACTTTAAAAGCTGCAGAAGTGATTTGATTTTGCCTCTGTCCATGTTGTACCTTTGATGCACCAAGTTGTCCCATTTGACACAGAGGATTTTGTACAGAATTTCTGCAACATCAAGCTCAGACTTTCTAATCCTTCAGATTATTTTGCTTTGTTGTGAGCATAGGAGACTGTCATCACAGGTGGCAGTACAAAAAGAACCATTCTTCCTTCATAAAATTGCAAGAAAACCAACAGAACATCTTGTTTTTTCCATGTAAAAATAAACAACCAATTTTTGGGTCAGAAAATCTCCTGTTTTTTGTATTTTTTTCTCAGATTTCTCTCAATTTACATTCCTTATTGTGTCTTACCAGGTGTCTGAGTGCATAAAATGTTATCTACTGGACAAAAGGCAGTTTTATAAATAATGTAACAAAAGATTACAAATATATGTTTATACTAGTGTATCAAGAGCAACCAAATCCACGTGAACAGAATATTAAGGTAGATTCAGTACAGATTCTTTCTAATTAGATATGTTCTGTATGTGTACATATAAATTCTTTAGATGGCTCGAACATGCCAAATATTCATGTTTTAATCATAATAAATGAATGATGTTTTAAAGAGTGAAACTTTAATATTAAACTCAATGGTAAAATAAAATCAGTAAGGGACACTGGCTCTTTGTGAAAAATAAATTAAATATTATGTACTGTAAAAATTCACAGTGTAACAATAGAATTCTAAAATCTATACAGGATGATAGAAAAAGCAAAATTTTCAAAAGAAACAGAGTACAGTGTAAAATGAGCAATCAATGATAAAATTGAGTTTTCTTCTAATTCCTTTGAACAAAGTGATTATTGCACTGAAATAAAAATCTTGAGAAATATGTGTTGCATTATGAGATGACAAATTTGTTCCAGAAGAGAGAACAAAACAAAATAACCAGAAAAATAAAAACTTTTGACACAGCTCAGAGTGCTATAGCTTTACACATTAGAGTTCTGGGAAATTAAAAATCTTTAAATATCTTTTTTTTTCCTTATTAAAGAAACTTATTTCTTCTGAAGAATATTAAATAATGCATATACTTTTGATATAAGTATTGATATGCTTATCCACAAAGAATTTTCTCACATAAATTTTTATATGCTTTTAAGTTGCTCTAATGTTTAAAATGGACTTCTGTAACACTGCTAGAAAGTGATGTAGCACAAAGTGTGAGCCCAAAGTGTTCCCTAAATGGTCCAAAGATTTAACTCCAAAAATTTGTAACTCTCTGTTTATTTTTGATTGTTTCTTTTGCTTTCACTTTTTGCTGTCAAATAATTTGCTTTTATCATTAAATATACACAGCAAATTGACCCTGTTCTGACCTGATTATCTCATAGCTAAGAGTTGTGTATTCAGGAAATTACAAAAAGTATGGTTTCTAATGTAAAACTGGATTAAATTTGTTGTAGGTTTTCGAAGCATATAATTTAAATATAAGTGCTAATGTCATAGATGACTTTATAAAAACATAGATGATATGTAGTAACAGCATTGAGCTATGGTTGCATAATCTCTTCCACGTAGAGGTGTTTTTCAGTATCAACTTTAAACTACATGTTACTCTGGAAAACTATCAGTTTTCCAGGCTTTGATTTTCCATGTGTGATCTCAGCTTCTACTGAACATTTAACCTTTTGCTCTTTGTGTGCTTTTTGATTATCTTTTTGTTTTGTCTTTTTAGTTTGAGCATTTTTTTCCATAGTTTTCTGAAGGGAAAAAGAATAAGTAAATAAAACTGGAAGGTCTGAAGTGTTTTCTTCCTTTTTCCTTTTTTTTTTTCTTTTTTAATGTTACTTTTTCTTATTAATATTTTCCACAGGAATGCACCTTCTAATCTGGGAAAAAGCTTTTCATTTTAACTTTCTAAATACTTTTGCCTTGACTTTAGTGCACAGACCCACTGAAAGTCTAGCTACAAACAGAAGATATAACTGAAACTCAGGAAAGTATACTTTAGGATCCTTCACAATTTCTTGGATATGGATGTATCCATTCCCATTTTTTCTATTACAGGAAACATCCTTTGATTAAATAAAAACATTGTCTCAAAAGAGGTAATAACTAGTTTTCAATCCAATAAAGTTGAAGATTGTGATGGTACATAGTATAATTATCTCTTTAGTTTCTTACAATAAAAGTGACGAACTTTTTCTCCAGTATGTCCTGACAACTAGAAAAGGTGACAGCTGCCCACTCTTGACTGGTTTATAAAGAAGGCTCATTCCAGTAAGCCTCTACAATAGGCCCTGGAATGATAGATCAGGTACTGGTATTTGGTGCGCTCTGAATTTGTCTTTGGATGCAGTCCAGCTGTATTATCCACCCATGTCCTTACACTCCTCGCATAAACTCAGGCACTCAGATTGAAAGGGAAGTATGACCCATGTCAATAAGTGTCTGTCCTAGTCCAAGTGACCATAATTACGGAATGGATTTTGGAAAGCAATTGTTTTACATAGAGAAACAACTGTAGAAAGGAAAGAGCTGTTGTACTTACACGTCTACAGAAGCTGTTTTTAAAACTCAAGAAAAAGTGCAATGAATGAGGTCTTAGAAAAAAGGTATTTTATATCATTTGGTAGAGCTGCATAGTATGAATATATTGAATTCCAGAGCAGAGTTAAAAATGCATTTAAATTCTCCAGGTGCATCCCCTCAGGATATATAAGCAATCTCCTTTGCAATTCTGAAAATGCAATGTTCCCAAATGCATTGCAAATGTTGATTGTTCGCACTTTTCTATGGGAGAAACGCCACATTTGTCTCCCTCCTCACTGTTACTCCAGAGTACGCCAAGGCTCTGAGTGGGAGAATTGCCAAAGTTTTCAAGCCACAAAGTGACAGGTTTTACTGATAAAGAGCAAAATGTGCAAAGACCTCATTCTGGACTATTATGACCATAGTGGGGGCCATTCAGTTAGACACATCTTTTAATTACTCGAGCAGTAAGATAAACTACTGCTTTTCCACGGCACAGTGTTCTTGCTTTATGTTCTAGTGATGGGACTGCATGAGGCTGGACACAGCAGACGGATGTTATTCCTCAGCATCATTAGTCTAAGGTGGGCCAAGTCCTTGGAATTTGTAAGCAAATTATGCCCCCTTGTGCAATGGTATCACTGAGCACAACTCCTGTGATTCTGAAATAGTGTGGATTATTGGAAACAGTCTTTTTACTAAAATATTATGTAAAGAATTAAAAGTACTTCCTTATCTGTTCTTTTAAATCCCAACCTCTTAAATTTAAAATAATTGCAGTACTAGAGCATTTTCATGAACTACATTTCAAATTTTGCAGAAAAGAAACAACTTCAGACTTTTTTTTTTAAATTAATGAATAATGGATCCTAAACTTTTTCTTTTTCCTTCTCATGGAATTTAATTGGTTAATATCATATTCTGAGAACCAGAATTTAATTCAGAAGTTCAATTTAAACCTTGGCAACACTTCAAGAACACTAAAAAGAAATTAAATCCATTTTGGAGAGACAAGCTGTTATATTTTAACTTTCTTTTTACAGAAATGTTAAAAGAATATTTTCTTTTTTGGAGTTTGTCCATAGCATATGACCAAAACCCTCCTGCAGTAACTAGTGAACTGATTCACTTAAGTTAGTTAAAATACAGACAGGAAAATTGTATTTTAAAGGGATTTCAGGACTGCCATATACCATTACTAGTATGGTTGATAGGTCATTATCTTCCCCCTTGCTAAGAATCCATTTTTAGAGACAAATAAAACAGCCCAGAAACCTTTCCCTGTTGGGGTTTCTCTGTTGGCATTTCTCTTGCTTTTGGAATAGATACTAGATCATGTCTACAGCTACACACCCTGGTACCCAAAAGTGTGCAGAATTACAAGCTGATTGTTGACTGAGGTCCCTTATATCATGGTTGACCACAAATCAAAACTGGGAATGGGACGCCAGAGTGGTAGCTGGCCCATGCCTGTTGGCTCTGCCCAGAACAACCTAGTAGAACTGAGGTAACATACTGTCAGAGACTGAAATTGTTAATGGCTTAAACATTGCTAAGATCACCAAAAGATTTTTGTCTACTGTAGCAAACTGCAAAGAAACAGCTGTTCACTCAGCAAAGCCTCGCCCTCCCTGAATATGCCTACTGGGAAAGGACCTTCGGATTGGATAAGTGGGTGCCATTGTTCGACTACCCCAGCTGCAGAAGGGTGTGCATACCTGAAGCTACAAACTGGATTTCCAGATAAGGGAAGACGCTAATAAGAGGCAAATCCTGTGAGATGGGATAATCCTTCTTATCATGCCTATGTTCTCCCATGATGGCTCCTGTGAAAACCCCTAGGAGAAGCATTGAAGACATTAAAACTCCCCTTCATAGGGGAAGTACAAGGTGTTCCCACCTGAGCCTGACTGTATATAACTCTTAAAAATCTTTGAGTTTTGGGGGGCTTCCCCCGCCCCCAGTGGACCAAGACCATCACTTCAACAGGACTGTGTCCACCACTTCAGTGAACGGACATCAAAGCTGCAACTACCAAATTTCATCACTGGATCCAACAGGTGGTGGCTATATATCTTTCTACTTTTATCCTTTCTTCTTCTTTCTCTCCCTTTTACATTTTCTTAAGTATTTTTTTGCTTTAGCGTTGCTGTATTACTATAGATGATAACAACCAAAACAGCTACATACATGTTTTCCTTTGAAACCAAATTGTTCTAAAATAAACCCTACATATTTACAAACACCATTCACTGTCATTTCACTCTACTTCACCCCAAGAGATTTATTAACAAGCAATGGGGTTACCCTGGCCTGGGGTGGGTATTAACATATATGCCTATATATAACACACATGCCTTCTTCTGTTACTAGTACAGACATTTCCCCAATAATATAAAATACATTTTTAAACCAGTAATCCATAACCTTGGTTTTTATGGAAAACCTACTGCTGATTTCCAAAGAAGCTGAATCATGCTCCAAAGTATTTATAAGGGAACAATCCTGATGGATTTCTGGCAATATCTAAAGTATTTATAGGAGAAATTCAATATATATAAAAGCAGTTGCTGTGGAATCCTCCCTTTTCTGATGTATAGTACAGTTAAGTAAATTTATTAAAATGAAGAATATGAATATCTGCTTCATACTGCAGAGCAAAGAGTAGTCTTATTTTGTCAAATGTTCATTGCAGACTGAATAAAAATAAGTGTGTGATGAGGTAACTCTTGAATGATGCAGATATAAACAGTTCCAATGATAAATTAAAGATTATTTCCTTTCAGTAAGGTAAAGTGTTTACTTTAGTAAACACTTAAAAGTTCATGGTTTTATTTAGCAAGTTATTTAGTAAACTCACTACAAGTATTACTTCACAGACTAGTATAAATTCAGCTATGGTTTACTTATTGGTTAATAAAGTAGACACAGTATTGTGTATGGTGTGACAGTGGTATGGACAGGAGAAAGAAGCACAGATGTTAATGGAAACAAATCCAGGAGATTTATAGGGAGGTGAAATATACATGAGGTGAGTACTCAACAGCGTGATCCTCAAACGCATATTCTGTACCAGAACCAATTCCTCTGCCAGCACACATTGGAACTGTGGGCTAGTTTATATTTGTTTCATTTTACACCAGGTGAGACTGATTTAATTTAGAATAAATGTTTTGCACCATTCCTTTATTGCTTTACTGCTCTGTGGAGACATTTATTTTAAGGAAAAGCACATTGATAAACTGCCACTATGCCAGATGGACAGTTTTAATTGTCCTCTAAGCGTCAGAGCACCTTGTTGCACTACTTCTGTAGTTTAAAGCATGCCAAAGCTTTGAACTGCAAAGATACAGATTAAAAAATATCAAAATACACTCAATTTACAGGGTGTTTTCTGTTGGCGTCAGGACTTTAGATCCCATTTTCTTTGAAGAGGGCTTGGCGCATTGTCCCCAAATGTACCTTCAAAACTGTTCTAGTGAATGCAGTCCAGGGACAATATTATTATATTGTTTGAAAATGGTAATTTTGAGCTTCTTCAGATTGATTTACAGTGAAGCATACAAGCTCTTTCAGCACTAGCTCAGAGGTCCCTCATGGAGCATTGTGTCCACAGACTTGCATCTAAAATGGAAATGAAACAGAATGCTGGTGTCTAAAGTCAAAAGATTCTTCTAGAAAATGCAGCTCTACTGATAATATTTATTCAGTGTCTGTGATGACATCCTCAAAAACCTTTAAGTTATTGTAAATTCCCAATAATATAGCTCTCACTCTCTATTATCTTCTAAAAATTACATCTAATTTTATGTGAGCAAAGATTCATCATATACCCCTGGTAGAAGCCCTTGTGTGCTGACTTATGCTTTCATCTGAGGCAGTGCTAATGCCCCTATTTGAACCTTTACAAAAGTCTGGGTGACAGGATTGCAAACTTGGGAAGCTGGAGGGATGGGTTTTGGTGTCTTCTTGCTCCTCACAGAACTTTTATCCATGGTTCCCATCACCCAGAATAATACTCCCACTCATGGGCTAGAGCTTGGTCTGCTACCGTACTTCACCCACTACTGCTCCTGCTGAAACCGTGCAAAACAGAGTATAGATCTCTTTGTTATCTACCTGTATAAAGTCAGTTTAAAAGGTAAAGAAATAACCACATAATGCCATAATTTCATGGCGGGAGTTCTGTGATGTATATGTGTTTGCTTTTTGCATTCTCCCCTTTTCAATAGAAGAAGATGAAAATTAATTTAGATCCTTGTTTAGATATGATGCTGTGGAGGAGGTGAATGTGCAAGATAAGATAAAACAAAGATATGCAAAAGGACAATGCACTGTCTTGCCACAAGAAATAAGTTAAAAAGTAAATTAAGCCCAATTTTATTTGCTTTATTCCACAACAACAGATTTTGTGTTCACTTGGATGTGAGTAATACCATATTTTGGAATCAAAATTCAGGTGAAAAGAGAGGTTCAGCACAAGCAAGGTGCATATGCTCCTACTTGGTGATACACAAGTGAAAACTCACACAGCACCATTCTGATTACAGAAATCCCCTTTCTCTTGTGACAGGATGCCTGATCAGAAACATTGTGAACGGGAAGTTCCACTTAGTATTTTTTAATTTATTCCAGCAATAAATTAATGTGTCTCATATGACTGGAATTGTCTGGATTCTCATTTATTGCTGATGGTTCATCAAAAATTGCTCTGTAACTAAATTCTCTGCTGTGAGGAAGCACACTTGAATGTACAGGAGCTTAAATTTACAACTTCTTTCTAAGTGTCACTCTTCTGAAGCTAACTGCTTTTTCATGCCCTGTGAAAAATAATTCTGAGATAGTCAAGCTTTCTCCAGGTTTTTCCAGGCCTTTTAAAACTTTAAAGCAAAAGAAATGTTAATGATATCAAACACACTTTACCTACATTTGTAGCTTAGCAGACAAACTCTCCAGTGTTCTTACTCTTTAAAAATATTCAGGATTTAATGAAGAAACCTGGCAAATGAAGCTGTGGTTTCAAGTGCTGCATACAAATCTTAAGCACAGAGAATTACAAGCTGATTCAGTCTCTCATGTAATTGTATTGTACAAATGAAATAGCATAACACATAGAAGAAAAGTTTTAACATTCTCAGTATCATTATTCTCTCTCAAGATGTATTTCTGCTCTGCTGATTTTTTGTTGTTTTAACAACCTGTTGGCACACTGAAGAGAACTTGGCAATTAAGGTAAAGATTTATGGTTTTTATCCAGATAAATTTCAAAAGGTTCAGCACTTCAGACAGACTTACATAATCATATTACACTTTTGAACTTCCACAGCTTTGTCTTCCAGTATGTCAGCGCTCCCATGCTTCTTAAAAGCACAAAAGCTGAGGAATTGTGCCTCAGAAAACTGTCTAAAGAAAGTGCCCTACTTCTGCTCGTATATATAGAAGGAGGTACAGAGCTTCACCATACAGATATTCAATGAAACATATATTTCTTGTGCTTTTTTTATGTGAGTTATGCTTTTCCAAGCCAGAGCAGACTTTATGCTGAATGTTAATATATTTTTTTTTAAATTATTAGAAACAAAGACTCTACCTTGTGTAGAGTCTAGATATGTCATCAGACATATTAAGAGTTTTCTATTATATGTTACAAACTGAGAGGTAAAAAAAAAGGCAGGTACTATCTATATTCATAAGGAAAATGTACTGTATATGTATGCATTAAATTCCTATATGCAAAGGAAACACTGCCTTCCTCATTTGCCTCTTGGTTTGGATGACAGTCATTCCTATGTTAAAGCTGGTAGTATTCATGATATTTGTAATAGTGTGAAGACTCATAAAAGCATATTTAAGAAGAAAAGAATTTAATCTATTTGGAAGGGAACTTAAAGATTACCTAGTTTCAACCACCCTTCCATGGGCAAGGTCACCTTCCACAGATCAGGTTGCTCAAATCCTCATTCAACCTGACCTTGAACACTTAGAGAGATGGAACACTCACAACTTCTCTGGACAACCTGCTCCAGTGCCCCACCACCATCATAGTGAAGAGTTTCTTCATAATATCCAATCTAAATCTGCTCTATTTCATTTTTAAGCCCTTGCCCTACCATTTTCTGCCCTTGTAAAAAGTCCTCCAGTTCTCTTGTAACCCTCCTTAGGTATCGGAAGGTGTTATAAGGTGTATGTGAAACCTTAATGTCTCCAGTCTCAGTAGCCCCAACTCTTTCAGCCTGTCTTCATAGCAGAGATGCTTCAGCATCTGATCATCTTGGTGGCCTTCTCTCAACTCGCTATGACAGTTCCATGTCCTTCTTATGCTGGGGGCCCCAGACCTGGATGCAGTGCTCCAGGCGGGGTCGCACAGGGGTAGAGTAGAGGGAGATAATCACCTCCCTCATCTTGCTGGTCACAATTCTTTTGATGTAGCCCAGGATGCAGTTGGCTTTGGGGCATGCAAGTGTACAACGTCAACTCATGTTGTGCTTCTTGTCAAGCGTCAGCCCCAAGTTTTTCTCCTCAGGGCTGCTCGCAATCTATTCTTTGCCCAGCCTGTACTTTTGCTTGGGGTTGCCCTGACCCAGGTACAGGAATTTCCATTTAGCATTGTTGAACTTCTTGAAGTTTGTACAGGCCCACCTCGAAATTCTGTCACAGACCCTCTGGATGGCCTCTCTGATCCCTCTTTTCTATAGAGACAGCTTGAAAAAGGAAAAAAAAATAATAATCATAACTTTCAGTAAATATTCTCCCTTCTGGTCCTCTGTAAATGCTATGCTTCTAGACTCAAGGCTGTCATAATAACCTGTAATTGCAGTACGCTCATTATATACATCTATACATCTATATACATCTATACATCATTAATTATGCCACATAGATCAATTTCTCTTAATACTGTGAGCTGCTTTTCAGTAGCACATAGGAGTGTGTCCAGTTAGAACTTCATTGTACTGCAATAAATGTCAATTCTTGCCTGCAAGAGACTGTGGTCAAAAGGACAAAAACTAAGAAGTACTAGGGAAGAAAAATAAATGTGGTAGGAATGATAAGGGATTACTTTAACAAGAGTAGTATAAATTGGTGTGAGAAAACTCAGTCGCGATTTCTTACATGCCCATAGACTAGGGTATGGCAATATTCTGTACATGAAATGTCAGAAAGGGGTCTCCTTTATTTATCCAGGGACTTAATGAACTCAAAGGTATCTTTTTCCTGTAAGATTTATTGGTTAAAATTCTGTTCAAATACTTTAGATTACATAAACAAATCCCAAGAATATTATGCTACTTATTGCTTCCCAGAATAACTTCTTAAAACAGCACATATATTAAGGTAAACATTTTTAAGCTTTGAGGTCAATATGCAATGACATTCTAAAAGATTTATGGGTATGCAGAAATATCTGATATCAGGCCTCTAATTCCCTAGTATCAGGTATCTAAAAAAAACCCCCAAAAATAAAAAGCATAGTAATGTTATTCCCAAAATTTAAAGACAGTAAACAGAAAGGACCTAGTGCACCCAGAATCTAAGAAATCCCTCCATCTACAAGCACATAGATATTAAAAAACTATTTGAATGTTTAGAAGCATTGATTAAAAAGCACTAATAAATTTAGAACTTATAAGCTATCTTCATGTTTTATATGAGCAAACACAAAACCAAAAGATATGAACACAGGTTGACTGTGAAAGAATGAAGAAAACATACTATGCAAGTAAATACATAACATTGGCTTCAAAAAAATATACATGTTCATGATTAACCTAAAATACAAGCAAGAAAACATTTAAATTTTGATCAACTACCCAAAATTAATTTACAGTTTTTGCTCTTAGACTTAGAAAAAACATTTTTCTAGAAGATTGCAACAGCATCTATGGCACTTCACTGACTGGGACGAAATGAGGCACCTACTTATTCATTTACACTTAATACTTGGAAATAAACGAAATTAAGTAAAACAGACAGAAGCAAATTCCTGAACTGAACATAAGGCCGGAAATCAGCACAAGAAAACTAGGAAAAAAGGCAGGAAGAATTTATTGTGCTAGTATTGAGAGAGAAGTAGTTATGTTACAAATGGCCCATTCATGCCATTAGGTAAATTTGTAGGCGTCTATTACATGCTGGAAATCTATGACATCACAGAATAGAACATAATGGTCTTTCCTTGATTACGATATCATATGGATTCTTTTTGTCTGATTTAGTTCACCTAGACCTAAATACCGAAAATTAATATATAATCATGAATTGCTACCTTTTAAAATATTTTGCTAGTTTTACACTGAGCATGGGAATACTTCTTTGAACAAAGAGATGTCAGCAAATCTTTCAAGGTAACCATCTAAGCAAGCAAATTATTTAGCACATGAAAGGAAGTATCATAAAAAACAAGATTATTAAAAAGGACCCTCCAGTTATCTTCTTATTATGGGGTTTCATTATCAGCTTCAATGAAGTAGTAAATGTTAATTAACCCCTGTGGGTAGAAGGGGCAGTTCCAATAACATCCATAATGTCAAAAGCAAATAATGTTATACATGTGATTGATATGTCTGCTTTTGTGTGAGCTACTACACCAAAATGATTTTTTTCATCAACACCCATACTTCAGGATGAAAATAAGAGTATAAGAAATAAACAAGTTGTGAGACAAAATGCAGAAGAAAAAAGTAGGCTGGCTTGATTTTCTTAGCTAATACTGTAAGCAATCAAAACTATTATCACAGAATCATAGAATATTCTGAGTTGAAAGGGACCCCTCAAACGATTGTCACAAAGACCAGCTTCTGGCCCTGCACAGAACAGCCCCAAGAATCACACCATGTGCCTGAGAGTGTTGTCCTAATGCTTCTTGAACTCTGGTAGACTTGGTGCTCTGACCACTTCCCAGGCAACCATGTTCTAGTGGCCCAAATTCACTCTTGTTCCATTTCAAACTTCCATTTCATAACAGACATAGTTGATGATCCTGAGTGCATCACTGAATTCAAGGCTAAGGAACTGAAGTACAACTGGAATCTACTGATCCAACTGTGGCTGTACAGATTATAGAAATGTTGCAGTAAATACAGCAACACAGTATTATACTAATACTTCACCACCACAGCTATAAGAAAACAGATAAATAAAGACTGCCTTCATATGCTACCTCCCATGTTTAGAACTGGTAATTTAAGAGAACTTAGAAAAGATGATATAGAATGCCTGAACATTTTATTCTTTTATCCATTGAACTTTAGATGAAAAAAACTGAAAAAAGAAGATATATTCTCTACTTATTTGCAAAGGATAAAAAAGAAGAAGAAATGATGGCTCAGATTCTGATCAAATTAAAACATTTTTTGGTTACACTTTACTTGCTACTACAGTGGTGCTGACTGTTACATGCTTACTCTTTTACAAAAATATAGTGTTTTTTAAGCCATAATCAATATTCCAGTATTTAAATTGCCTGACATTAAACCTGAAGATACCCTTGGGATTGTTCTGTTCAAGGCAAAATGGAGAATGTTGTGGAGCTGGATCAGATTACCTGAGTTTTCAGAAAAAAAATATTATTATATTGCACACATTGGTAAGAGGAAAACAATTTAATTGTTCACTTACATAACTGATTAAATAGTCCATGATTTTACCATGTGATTTTAGATTCTTTTCTATAGTGATAGAATGTATGTTATGGAGGATGAAGACAAAGCAGAACATTTAAGAAGTGTTCTGTGACTTTACCCAAGCAGATTAATCAGTGAAGCAGTAAGGCGCTCTGCAAAAAAATTGACACAAAACCCACCTTGTCATTCTTTTCCAAGCTGAGGCTATTGTTTGCATACAGCTAAGATCCGAAAACTAAATTGTTTTCCTGGAGTAGTTTTTTAAAATAACAATTAGTCTTGGTTTATGCCAGGGAATGAAAAGGATATGGCCTCTAGTCAGTTGTGTTTGGATTTTTTTTTTCAACTGCAATGCTTATTCAACAGCCGTGTAGAAAATAACTTGCCTCTAAAGCTGAACTTCACTGATAACAGTGCTTAGTTCTATTGTACAGAATAAAAGTGTTGTGACTTTGAATCAACAAGAATGTTCTTAGAGTTTCCAGTTACTTGCAAAACTGACTTTATCCACAGATTTATCATTCTCTGCTTACGAAAAAGGATCACCTGAGTGGTAAACGAGTCTGGCACTGAAATATTCTGAATTAACATGCAGAAGTATAGAAATGTCTTCTGAAAGTAAAGGGATAAATGCAACATAAGGACTACATATTTTTATGTGAAAATATGGTCTGTTTTGTGAACATTCATGATCAAATGCAATGACATTTTATTCCCATCTTTGTGGTTCAATGTGCCATATTGTGATGCTTGCTTCTAATGAAGTAATTAAAAGAAAGTTTCAGCAGAAAGTATCAGAAGTGCCTTTTGTTCTTTTGGAGAATTAGTAGAAGTCTATTTGGAGGAAACACCTGTAGCTCAAATATCATAGACTACTGTATGTGCCAAACATAGTTTTATCTTGACAAAATCCCTATGATGGAAAGAGAAGCACAGAATACAAAGACCTATATGGGTAAATAGCTCATGACTTAGAATACACTCACTTCTAGTTATGAAAAAGTTCTGACAAAATCTTACTCATTAAAATAGACACAGGTAGTCACATGAGTTGAAATATAATTGATGCTGTACTGCATGTGGCTTCTATGTGCAGAACAGACTTCTCTCTCTCAAAGAACCCAAGGAGTCTATTAAACTGGAATAAAATTATTGCCCTTAATATTCCATTTTATAATTTGCTTTTGCTCTCCATATTTCTGACTGAGATAACCTTTCTATTACTGTCTTTGACTTAATTGTTTTCTACGACAAAAGATGCTTCTCTGTGTTGTGTCCACAGGCTGAGTAGCATGAGATTCGGGACAGTGATATTCCCCATTATGAATTAAATTAAAGTAAAACCCCAAACAAATTTCAGTTGAGGAAAACACCCAAACATTCAGAGTAGTCTTTCTTTGCCCTAAGCCTTTGTTTTCTCTCCCTAGATGGCACAAATTGACCCACTTTACCAGGTTTTCAATAATGCTCCACAATTCCTACCCAGCCCATTTCCAGATTGTTTCTGTTATGTGTTTGTTCATCAGCTTTCAAGTCAACACAATATTATGTAGATGAGAAAAAAATAACTGAATCAACCAGAAAAATCCTTTGTATGCAAACATGTCACAGCCATGGGAAAAGGCACCAGTAAGGAAGTACTTGTTAGTTTACCAGCCTGCACAAAAAGGTAGGAGTTGATGCTCACTAAAATGGCTTATAAGGAGGAAACCTAAAGGAATAAAAGATCCAGCAGCACCTGTTTAGAGAGATTCTAAAATACTAGAGAATCAAGAGAGGAAAAAAGAATGTTAAAGGAGCTAAGAATAAAATTTTCACATAAGCATTGATCCTTTGCCTTAAGATTTAAAATGCTTCTTGCATATAATTTTACATCACTTATTATAAAAATGTTATGAAAATCCATTCTTTTCACTGTGCTCTCCCAGCCTGCAGGTAGAACTGATCCCACTGCTTCCATTAACAGAGAAAATATGAATTTGTCCCTGTAAAATGGTTGTTAACATCAGTGTGTAAGAGGTAGGAGTACTCTACATAAAGAAAAGGTAAAAGTAGGAATGTGAGTTGTTTAAAAGGGTTATTTACTTGTCCCAAAAAAAAGGTTTCGTGCTCCTAGAGCTCTATTGCCAGTTACAGATATAGTTAAAAATACCTAAAAACTAAGTTCATTCTATCTGTGGGTGTGAAAAACATTTCACTACTCCATAATTAATATAGCATAAATGTTATAAAAATAGCATAATAGGTTACATAAATAGTGTAATAATGACGCTTGATTTTAGTCTTGCTATTTTTTACTATTTTTGTCTTTTCCTGGAATACAGAAAAAGAAACATAAATTCATCATTTGACTACTAAGTATATTCAATTATAATTATAAAAAGGAGGCAAAAAAAGATGGACCTTAGTTTGATAAGTCATGTTTGTATTTAATTTCACAACATAAATAGTAAAACATAAATGAAATGTATCTAGAAAATTTCACAGAGAAAGATTAACGTGAAGGAAAAAGTAAGTCGAAATGCAAAAAGAACTAAGAATATGGATATAAACAGGGAGATAACAACTTGTAGAGGTCAGAAAAAATGAAACCAAGTTTGCATTTAAAAATATAGATCAGAGTTTTTAGTGAGTACTGAAAATCCATTCAACTTGGCCTGAAAGTAAGACAATTTTTGACTTTTTAAGTCTTTCTAAGCTTCTTCCATATTGATGTACTTTAGCAATATTTCATTTGCCAAATCTATTGAGCAGCTACTATCCCACAAAACCAGTGATGCATATAACCTTTGAAAGTAAGCCCATACTTTATACAGTAATTTCAATAAAACTTATGGATTTTTGCCATTAGGCAATCCAGTTTGCAGGTTTGGGCACATGCAAAGTTTTTTTTGGTTTTTTTTTTTTTTTGCATATGAATCATTACAATTTACAAAGATTTATGGAAATATAAAGCCAAACTTTCAAGCACTGAGAACTAACTGCATATATTCACAAAATATGCATGTCATAAATTTATCTTAACATATGCAAGGAACAGCGTGTTTTAGTTTCTTTAAGCATATTGACTATGTTAATACAGTTGTGAATGCTCACTTAGATATTGCATGGGTTGATTTTGTGAATGACTGAGACAGGTGTCTCTTCAAATGAATGACTGCAGTTCTCATCATAATTTTTGGAGGAAATAGTGCCTGAAATCTTCACTTTTGTTTTCAACTTACTCTGAATCAAAGATGTCATACTGAAAATTAAGGTTTCTTTTAAGTAGCTCTTATTTCTTAGATTGAAATAATAATATAATGATTTGGACTGCTGCCAAAATGCTTATGGTTTCAGAGTTGCTCCACCCAGCTGTGATGACCCCATAGTTATGGCAGCACACAAAACTTCACAGACAAGAGTAGGGACACTCTAGTTGACACAAAAAGGAACAACAACCATGTTCAAAGTGAAGAAAAAAAAAAGAAAAAAAGACCAGTAACTCATAATTGCTTTTGTTATATTTCTTATCTAGTGAAACTTGAACAAATCACGTATACCAGACCTTCTGCCTTGGTGAAGAAACAGATATACATTTACCACTTACTTAAAGACTAATTTAAAACTCGTGGGATCATTTAGGGGAAGTACTCATAAAGCTTAGCCCAAACCTAGCATAAACTTTCATCAATTTTAATCAATGGAGAGGAGTCTAATTTAAAGTAATTTTCTTTCTAACTTTTAGATTTTTATAAGATTTGATGGTGCATTTAATATAACTGTTAATAGAGAACGACAGGTGTCTTCACAGGTTTACACAACTCTTCATAAGCAAGCTGTCTAAAATGGGTGACCTGGCTTGCCCCGAGGCTGTTATGAAGGAGTGAATTGTTGTCCCAGCACAGAACAAGCCAGTGGAAGTGCCTAATTTTCCACAGGCAATGGAGACAGCGAGCATATTCTGGCTGCCCAAATTCACCTGCTTTCAAACCCATCTGTAACTATTCCAGATGTGTCCTGGAAGAAGGTGTCTCTTTTCAATGAGCATAATAGAAGCCCAGCCCCACTAGACTAAATTTATAAACATCTGTCTGAGACTCTGAAAGAGCCAATTCCTCTAGAATAGAGCATTATGTAGTGTAAGGCTATAACTCTAAGGGCCCCACTATCTTCTCTTTTCCTACCCCTTTTCTTTCTCTCTTTTTTATGAATAAAAAAGACATTATTAAATAATTAGAGTTTTCAGTAATTTTCTGGAGTACCATGTAAAGACCTAAAAAGTGATAAAAAAAAAGAAAACAAAAATAAAAACATGACATTAGTAGCATTCATTTCAGGAACATTCAGCTATTTCACAGTTTGACCTCATCATACTGATAAAGTACATTATATATCAAGGTCACTTTAAAATAGGACAACAATAAATACCAAGAATAACTAGAGAAAATAGCATTATTTCCTTTCATATTTACCCTACGTTTATTAGTGAAGATAAATTAATTTTATATTAAAATTATGCATCCTTATGATTAATAGGAGTTGACCTATTATGAATAAAAATTAAATGTCTTAGAAATGTGTAGAAACACAAATCAAGGCTGGAAGAGGTACTGCTGGAAGAAGTGATGTCATACAAAGCTAATCAGACCATACATCAAAAAAGGTCTTAGTGATGTTATAGAGAAATAAACACAATTCTCGAAGAAGAGCTACTGCATTAAACCTCAAGTGACCCCTAGATTGGCAGGCTGATTTTCTTATTCATTTAAAAAATAATCCATCAATGATATTGAGCTTCAGTAGGAGATAGAACTGCTTATATAGATACAGGCATATATCTCTAAGAAACTAACATTCTCTTAGAAAAAATGTGTTATTGAACATAATTATAGTTATGTTTTCTACAACAAAATCAGGCAAATATAAAAGAAAATTAATCAGGCTAAACTAATATAAATTAAATGTAATTGCTTCACTCTTGGCTCTGAACTTCACCATCTGTGCTGCTGTGCTTTGTTGTTATTACATTATTCCACAGAAACAATGCTGAAATGATCATCAGAATATATCTGTTAATCTGACTCCACTTCGGGGCAAATTTTTTCTGCTACACTGTAAAAAGAAAGTGTGCATGAGCTGACAACCAGAACTCTTATTTTCTCTTCACAAAATTAAAAATTTAGTAATCTCAGGTAATGCTACATGGTGTTGGCAAGTATTTCCTGTTTAAAACCTGTACCCTGATTGATCTAGCATTACATTTCTAATGAGTTCAGTACCTGAATAATAATATTTTTTTAGTTTTAATTGCTTCACTAATGGTGAATACAATGCATACATACAATTTATTCACCATTAGTGAAGCAACTAAAAATCAAAATAAATAATATAGTCATGAGATCACTCTTTGATGAAAAAAGATACAGAACTCATTAGGAGTGTTGTACTAGAACAGGTCAGAATTAATTCTACGAAAGCAATATCACTACTGAAAGAGTTAAATACTATACATCTGGGAAAGGAAAGCACTTAAGATCAAAATTAGCTAGGCAAAAGTAAGGATGTCTAGAGAAAAAAAAAGCCGAATAGGATAGTTTTTAGATATTATTTTATGTGTAATAGAAAAATAGGAGCAAAAATAAAACAAGACATGAGTGAGGGAATAAATATTGATATTGCAGCAGCAATTGACTTGACATCATAATCTCTTGTCAAGCTGCACCATGTCTCTTGCTCTTGCATTGAAATACTGTAGCTCCAAATGTCATCCTAATTAGACTGGTGGAGCAAAGTGTCCTTAGGGAAATACAAAGTGGAAATAAACAAACACATTCTTTCCATGCTATGGGAATTGTACTTACACTTCCATTTTAGTATCAAGGAATATCATGTTCCATTTGGATCGAAAACATTAGCTATTGTTTGTTTATTTGGCTGCTTTTTCCTTTATTATACACTATAGATATTTACATCTGGAATGATGATCTTTCTCTGAAAAAAGAATTTGCTATTTTTCCAAATGTATGTTCTAAGCAAAATATATTCTTATAAAGTGTCAGATGAATTACTAAAAACAAAAGTACACTTCATTATAATTGTCAGATTTTTTTAATTGATTTTCTCTATAATATGGTGCCCTGTTTTCATAAGACAAATATATTTTTTTTTCCTCATAGGATGCTTGTGAAGTAGGAACATATGATCTATTCTTTCAAAGAGATAAAGAATAGAGGCCCAGAAAGAAAAAGGCCAGATCTTCAGAAAACAGACATTCCTACTTTTACCAGTAGGAGACAAACATAATGCTATTCCTCTTGGAATGAGGGCAGACATATACAGAGATAAACAGAAGTCTAAAAGGACCCATTTTCAGACAAGGGCAGTGCTATAAAACGAAGCCATATTTCACCGTTAAAGAAAAAGCAGTAGCCAGACAAATAGAAGCACAGCAAGTGTAGCAGTAGTAGTAGGAGCAGCAGTACCAGTAGTAACAGTAGTAATAGCAGCAATAATAGTAGGCAGTTGTAACTTAAGATATCTTCTGGAATGGCTCTTCCTTGATTGGAAAGACTTGCAGTGCTATAGAAGGTTACTTGAGAAGATGCTATCTCCATGTATCAAAATTATTTCTTTAGTGGAAAAGTTGAGAATAAATGAAAGGTTTAGTTTGGAGCGAGGGGATGTACAACATCCTTCTTTCCTTATAGAACTGCATAGAATGGTTTGGATCAAACATATTTTTCCCACTAAATCTTTTCAATAATAAGAAACATTTTCACATGGTTGTAGTAACTTCATAGATGTGCAGACCTGGGCTTTTTGAATTTATTATGTTGGTGGGCTCTATTTCTGTCTTATGAGTTATACCCTCACTCCCCTCAGGCTTTATCAGACCAGGCATAATGCGAAGGATTTTTACTTTTCTTTGACTTCTCTGACATAGCCTCAAATCAAGGTTTGCGCTTTACAGTTCTGCTTTGTTTCAGTCTTCTGTTAGTGTTAACAGAATAACCAAAATCAGAAGAAGCTTGTGTGCTGAAAAATATAAGTCAAATATAAGCCTTAAATCCATTAGTACACAACAAAATTATTAGTTTAGAAACCATTAAATAAAAGCCACATGATTGTTATATTACCCTAGTTCAGAAAGTTTTCAACTAGATCTAAGGAAAATATTGATACAACAATATATTAGAAGATTTAAATTGAAAGCCACAAATAACTTTTTATTTTGCCTGGTATTCACTGGTAATAAACTATTGACAATGGTATATAATGATATACCATTATATAACTGATATATTGGATCATATATAATTGCATAGCTACTTTCACATACACACATATGTATTACATAATATATTCTAGAACATGTAAGTCACAACATGTATTATCCAGTATAAATTTTTTTAATCCTAAATATTTGCAGACTTTAAGCTAATTGTATTTAATGCATAATGTGGTTCTTAAAAAAAAAAGCCACAAAACAAAATGAAAGTCTATCACCTTTTTATGAAAGATGTGTTAGAGTTCCCATTACTGGAGGTTTTCAAGATGTGACTGGAGAAGGTGCTAGATAATCTCATTTCCACTCTCTTTTCCACAGAAGGCTCACTTCAAACCTGTCCTGTTCTGTAATTCTATGAAAAGATAGGAACTGTAACTGGGATAGTCAGATGAGTGATTTGCAGAGATTCTGGACACTGTTAATGGAGAGGATTGCACCACTGTGACTGTGGAGCAGTGGATCTATGGCCTTCTTGTGTAGCAGTCATGGAATATGGAAAACATTTAAACTGAAAATTAACTTTCCAAAATTTAAATAGCTACTAAATAGTAGCTCCTATCATTCTAAGCAGACATTTGTAAACTAGCCCTCAATCTCACTCCTATTCCAAGTGGAATATTTACTTTTAAATGGAAATACTATCTCTACCACAGAATCAAGAGTCTAACAGGTCAGAATTTGCTGAAGAGTACAGAGATGCTCAGCCTCCCTGAATAAAGACAGCTACTGGAAGAGAGAAAATCAGCAAGATGCCATCTCAACAAGATTGCTGAATGCTTCTTGTGGCCTTATTGTTTCTTTAATGCCTCATTGAAAGGAAATCTCTTACAGAATGTTGTGGACGACCAGGCTCGATCACATTTTGTACTGATGGATTGTGACAAATGTACATAAGTAGGATAATCTGAATATTTAATATTGACCAAATGATGCCACTCTGGAGCTAATGATTTAAAATAATCATCCCATTTATGGCAGATAAAAGGTATTTAAGTAAAATGCAGTTATCATTTGTTTCACAGTTGATTTGAGCACACTGATGAAATTAATGTTTTGGGCTGTAAGAAAAAAATAATAATGAAAAAGCAGTAAAAATCCTTAAACGTTCAACAGTGTGTATTTGGGACAAAGGAAAGAGAGAGGTCATGACAGAAATCTGTATTACCGGAGTGACTGCGTGTTTTCCACTCTCATGTTTACTGCACCACTATAAGCTTTTCAAAAATTATAATGAAAATAACACCCGTGGAGGTAATTACAGCAGGGAATGCTGCAGTTGACTGATGTGGTGGTTTTCGTCTGGGCCTTCCTTGGTAACCAGGTTATAACTAAGGAAGTATTCCACACCATTCCTTCACGTAATAGGGGGTATATAAGATGGGGAGTTTCCCCTCTCTCTCTCTTTCTTCCTTTCGTGTGCTGGGGAGGACATCAGGTCTCTGTCAGTTTAGCTCTTATCTATGTGAGCTGAGGTCTATCGGAGAACCTGGTGCCTCAGTCATTCGGAGGTGGAGATCTCTACTGTTTCTCTTGAGGGAAGTTATTTTTGGTGAGAATTTATTGTATTGGTTACTTATTGAGCTTTTCCCTGAGTTTATGAGTGTGTGTATCTGTTTTGTTTTGGGTTTACCTATTTTTGTCCCATTTCCCTTTCCCCTTTTCCTGTTTGGAGTTGTTTGGGGTTCTTATTCTGTAGATTTATAGTGTTTGATTGTATATAATTGTAATATATGTGAATATATATATACTTTTACTACAATTGTCTTTTGGTTTTTTTCCCTTTTCTCTTGGGAGGAGGGAGAAATCTGTGTGGTTGGCCATTGGGCTTGGCAGGGAGCCAACCCAAACCTCCACAACTGACTACACCGCGTGTCATGGGACAACAAGGTAATCTTTCATACTTCTTTTCTGCCAGAAAACAGAACAAAAACAGGGACCAATTTTTGCCAGCGTGCCTGTATGTGATGGTAATTGTTGCTTTCAGCAGAGCAGCTGAAGTCATCAAATTGACATTAATTTTAAAACACTATCAACAGTTACCTCTGAGTCCTGTACATGTGTCTCATTCAAGTGGATCCATTGAAGTCAACTGGATTACACACCGACAGTTAAAATCAGTGGGAACAGAGGTTACTCCCATGTAATCCTACTGAGCAAGGTTTATTCTTTTATTTGAAAATGTGATATTACCTTTACTGAATAAATGTCCAAGAAGTCCTCTTATATAATTTTAATATGTGATTTTACCTGGAGAGTCATCACCTTCCTTTCATTGTAATCCTTACATCTTCATATATTTTGAACCCAGCACAAAATGAACTCTTTCAGAGAATCTGGGTTGACAAGATTACAAATATTATATGCTATTTAAGTACACTAAAATTCTTTCAGACATGCACACTTGGCGAATGAGGAACTTTTCAAAATTCTGCATAAGTAGACATAAAAAGCATTTCCCAAGAGAGAAATCTGTGTTGATTTAGTCTAAAAGCTTGATTGGAAAATATTTTATTCAAAAAAGAAAGTTTGCTTGGCTAGTATAATGAATTTCTGAAAAGTCAGAAAATACCTTAGAAAGTCAGGATGAAATGAGGAGAGGTATAAGGGACTTAAATGGAAACAGAGCACTGTGGATGAAGGACAACACTTAAAATACCTTGAGATTTAAGTTTTGGGTAGGACAAGTTAGAGGCTCTGACACTAAAATATCTGATATGCATAAATTATGTTACAGCATTTTTTCTTTTGAAGTTGCTTTTAATCTTCTCACTTGTTGCAGAAAAGGGAATGCTTTCAGACACCCCATTGCTTCATGTGTTCACCCATAGAAAGAAAGACAGAGCGAGAGAGAAAGGTCACCTGACAATTAGAAAGCATGTTTCTGGACTGAATTCTCTTACTATGAAAGAAGTAGAAGAGCAGTCTCTCTGATGCCATCATGTGCTACCTTCTGGTGAACAGTAATTTTGAAAGGGCTTTTCACTACACTCTTTAACGAATGTATTCCCTTTACAAATTCTGATATAATATTTTCTTGATAAAAAACACAAATTGGGAGGGAAGAAACATGAATAACACTATGCCAGTAACTATAGTCTTCCCAGAACCTTACTTAAAGAAAGAGTTGCCTTGAACATTTTTCTAAAATATTTCAATAGTGTCTTTTCCAAGATATTATGTAGCCTTTGTTCCTTTCTTTTTGATCGCAACCTCAACATTGAGATATTGTAGTGTGTAAAAATGTCCTTCTACGTGGAGTAGAGATGCTGGCACTTCTGCCTTCTTTGTAATATAAGATCAGAGCACTTGGTATGAAAAAGCTTTTTTACCTGATTTGAAAATTTTCCCCACTGCTTCAAAAAGTTCCCTAGAGGCAAAAACAATTATCAGGTAATAAAAGGTCAACATATCCACTGCCCCCATTAATTTTTTGTTCACAAGTGTCTCAGGTCCTTCCACCCCCCTCTAAAAATGATGCAGTTTTAAGAGATTCCTAGAGTCCTTTTCCCTTCCCAACTAGCTGACTAGTATCCTTACATCATTTCCATGGGGAAAAGAGGATTGGATCCTTTTAGGTAGGGAATAGACCTGAAAGTGAGTGAATATTGTTGTTACACCACCATCAGAATCTTTGTTAAAAAACCAAACTGATTTTTCTGATTATAACTTACTGTTAATTGTCTGAAAATGCCTACAAGTGGGTGAAAATAATGAGGGGAGTGACCATGTTAGGAGTGAGCAAGGCACATCACTATTCAGTCTGTCAGGAGCTGAAGCTCTGCATGAACTCAGAGGCACAACTCTATATCCCTACAAACTTGCAGTTTAAAAATGAGACAGAGTTAGATGACAGCTAAATATCTTTCAACAATAACAATTTTGGATCTGTGTTTTTAAAGTTCACTTAAATTCCATTTTTTAGAGTCTTAATAGCATCCTGTCCATATTAAGTGACATATAACTAGAACTGGTGAGGTTAAATTGAGTAAAAGAAATGCCTTTTCCATAATATATTCCACATAAATATTCTCATCTCCCAACCTGTCAACAGTTGTCAAGCACTGCCAATAACTGTTCCAGTGAAAAGTATAATTGCTTCTCCTTTTTTAGGTATTCAATTACCCTTTTTTCAGAAATAAAACATTAACTATTAGCAAAGTCATAGAAACAAAGCACTACAAAGGAAAACAAAGACCAAAATATCCATCAGCTCAACAAAGGGAGCAAAGCAATTCAGATACAACTGGAAGATGAAAGTGATATGAAAGCAGAAGCATAAAAACATTTTTTAAAACATAAAATCTGTGTCACTTCTCTCACCTATTTGCTAGGACTCATGCACATATTTAGGTTAAAAAAGTTTATAGTAAGTCCTTTGTGATAAATTTCATCCCTTAAAAATGTTTCATTAATTTATCTTCAGTATGTGAATACAGGAAATTATCCAGACATTTTACTATTTTACGGTAACATATGCTTGGAGCAAAGAAGGGTAATGGTGTCCTGGGCTCTATTAGGCATTGATGGCAGGTTGAGGGAGCTGATCTTTCCCTTCTGATAACACTGTTGAGGCCACACCAGGAGTAGTTTCCAGTCCTGAGCTCCGCAGTACAAGACAGATATAGATGTACTAGACAGCCAAACAAATGTGACAAAGAGAAGGCTCATGGGTATCTTATTCATGTCTACAATGTGCAAAGAAGACAGAGCAAGGCTCTTTACAGTGGTGTCCAATGACAGGGCCAGGCACAATGGGCGCAAACTGAAACACATCTGAACATCAGGAAACTCTTTTTCACTATGAGAATGACTAAGCACTGGCACAAGTCACTCAGAGAACTGGCAGAATCTCCAACCTTGAAGATATTCAAAAGTCACCAGGACACAGTCCTGGGCAGGTGGTCCTGTTTAAGCAGGACAGTTTGACCAGATGACCTCCAGACACTCCTTTCAACCTCATCTATTCAGGGATTCGGTGATTTTTGATAGAAGTCTTAAAAGAAACAATAAAAACTATAGGGTTTATCCCATTGATACTTCAGTTAAAAACGTTATCTATGATCTAAAATTAATCAGATTTCCAGACATAAATCTAGTCTATAAAGCCATAATTATATTTCCATCCAATGGATTAAATATTATGAATTATCTGCTTAGGAAAAGGAACATATATTTTCTGTTCTTTTGACTTACAACAGGAGGATTCTATTCTACTTGAGTTTTTTAGACACTACACTAAATGCAATGTTTTGTAAAATGAAAAAAATATGCATATGTGCATGTGTTTTAACATTTATACCATATATATGTATCATCTATCAGCAGACCACTTAATTCAGGTAGTACACTTTATTTCATATTACTATTATGCAATTATATGGTTAGAAAAAGTATAATTTCACATGCTTTTCTATACTTGTTCAGAAATTAAGTTCATTAGATCCTTTGATATGAAGAAGGTTTGATTATTTTATTTCAGAGAACATTTAATTTTCTTTTGTATGTTTCTAAATGAAGGTGTAGATCATATATTTATGATGAATCTCATATTTCCTAGTTTTATGGAGAAATAAAGACAACTTCAACAAATGCAGTCCATTTTCAACTGAGTCTGAGTCTACAGAACAGTTGCAATGGGGTTTTTTGGGACTGGAACCCCCACAGAATTTTTAAAGAAAGTACAATGTGTACAAGCATAAGAGCCATCATATAAAAGCGAAGATTCCATCTCAGAAGCTAACTAATATATATACTTCCACTAGTCTCCTACAATGTATCTTCATTTTAAACATCTGCTGCCTTATTAACTAGACTGAAATAGCATGTGCCTGTACCAGTAGTGACTGGAACTGACCCTATGTATATCAGTGTGTTCCAGACCAGTAGCCTACAAGTCCATGATGAGAGTCAGGTTTATACCTTTATGCTCTTATACAGTTACAACAGAGTAGTCCTTCTAGGTCCAGTAAAGAACTTGTGCGTACTTGTCATCTTGAAGCTGCACCATCCTCCAGCTGTCACACTTGAAATGAGACTTTACTTGTACCTCACTAGGTCATTGAACTTCTATATCACTGGTATTTCACTTCATGCTACCCAGTGTTTGAAACATAATCAAAAGTTGTGAACAGCTACGAAAAAGAGAACAACACTGTAATCTCTATTTTTATTTTATATGTATATATATTCAGTGTACTTTTTAAAGCAGATGTGAAGAACAAGGGATCAAGTAGATGTTTTTCCTTGAAATTGTTCCCTCTTGAAGAATGCTATAAATATATTAAACTATACCTCTGCAAATCTGTAGGGGAAATGCAAATGCTGTGTTTATAGATTTATTATAAGTAGAATAAAATAAATTTATCTCTGGCGAACAAATACAAGTAAAATAACCAGAAAAAATGTAAGCAGCTTTTTTTTTGGTTATAGTGGAATTGAAGTCTTGAGGAAAAGGATTTCACATTCAAGATGCTGAAAGGAGGCAAGGTGCTGAAAGAGTGAGCAATTAGTTTGGGTCAACTGCTCCTAGGAGCAGGTCTTTTAAGACTGCAGCATATGATGGCTTGTATTATTTTCACTGAAGGATTTAATTAATTATCTATATTAAATGAATCACATTCATTAAGGGGTCACTGTGTCTCAAATCCTGACTTACTCTCAGACTCAAATGTCCAGTTTTGAGATGTAGAGACGTACCTCTTCCCATTCAGAAATCACAATCCCAAATTTGTCTCCTCTGTCATTTGTATCAAAAATGGAAATGTGTCATTCATTTTGACAAAGCTTATCCTGAAAAAGATCTTTCTTTTCCATAAAGTATCACTTAAAAAGTTGATGCTAAAATTTGTTCCTTTTTCTCCTTTTTGGGTTTTCACCCCAATCTACTGGCAGCAATCTACTGTTCTTCCCTGGTTGTGGAAAAGTCTCATTCATTCAGCTGAAGTTCTGTTACTTTATGTAGCGTAACAGGTAGCCCTTTTGTGGTGGGTTACAGAACAGCATTTATGCCTCACTGTTAGTATGCATTTTATGTGGATTTTAATATTTTTTTATATGCTGCTGTTTTAAATGTTTCCAGTATTTGACAACAGGTAAGTGTAGAGTCAGAGGATCCAAACTGAAGCTTAAAAGTGATAGACATCTTATATATATAAACATTATTTATAATCTGGAAATGTTTGATAAAATTGAAAAGGCAGAGATAAATAGGCAGGGATAAAAAGAGGAAATAGAGGGATTTCGAACAGCAGTGTTCCCTGTGGGACTTTGGTATCAATTGCAAAGTAATATCTGGGAAGAAGGAGAAATAAAAAATTTCATAATCATTTTTATATTTAGCGCAAAGAAAATTGAGATGTTTATTGTCTTTGTAGATATAGTTTCCTTTTAAATTTTCCAAGAATTAAAAAAGCTATATATTGTAAGCAGCATTGGAATAGGATAAAGCTTTATCTGCTATACTTCAGAAAATTCAAAGTCTCTCGAAGCATGAAATGAACTATTGTCTACTTTTTATTTGATACTTGTAAGTAACTATGTTCCTGAACAACATCATTATTTGAAGGGAGAGCCAAGTATGGGGTTTTTAGGACAAATCACAGTTAGAAAAACAGGCCGGCTTTCAGGGTTTCGAACCTGTCTTCAATCTTTTCTATTCTATTTTTCGTCTTGTAAAAGCCCTACAAATATTCACACACTGTAACCTTAAACACATCAATGTTAGTGAAGGGTGTCACTCCTCCCATTCATAAGCATTTGCCAGGCTAACAGTGAAATTCAATATGACAAGGGTCAGAGTTTTTTTTTCAGATCCTGTCAACAGCAATTTAAAATCAGTGTAGATGGTCAACATTTTTATTTCCTGAGGTAGCCAAAACAGTGTCTATCATCTAGAATGACTTTAACCTTGAAATCTGACAAGTGAACCCCTGTACTTTTGATCGTCTAATTAGCAACCTGTTCAAAATGCCCAAAGTGACCCTTAGTCAAAAAGTTAACATAGTGGTTTCTGTCTTTCAGTGTCTTTGGATAAACTTTAGGAAATCTTCAGTTTATCAGTTCTGTTTGCATTATCAATTAATCACATGCTTTAGCATTGTTTTAAAATGCCACCCAAATGGTCTGAAAATCATATTTGGAAATATTAAAGAGCAGTCAATTATGGAATTAGCTGAAGGGTCAGGAAGCATTATCTTGTGGTTTTTTTTCATTAATAAATTCCTTGACAAGGTTAAAACAACAGACACGAAGAAGGCAAAGTACTTTGCAGAAACCAAATACAGTCAAACTACAAGCAGGTAAATAGCAACTGGGTGGGGCATGCCAAGAAATAAATCTATTCATTTGTAACTAATGAAAAATAATAGAATGGTTTAGGCTGGAAGAGACCTTAAAGATCATCTAGTTCCAAACACTCTGCTATGGGCACCTTGCACCTTGCACTACAGCAGGTTGCTTAGAGTACAACCCATCCTGGCCTTAAACACTTCCAGGGATGGGGCATCCACAACTTCTCAGGGCAACCTGTTCCAGAGGCTCACCACTCTCACTATAAATAATTTTTTTCTAATATCTAATCCAAATCTGCTCTCTTTGTCTTGTCCCTACACACCCGTGTAAAAAGTCCCTCTTCATCTTTCCTGTAGGCTCCCTTGAGGTACTGAAAGGCCACAATTAAGTCACTTCAAAGCCTTCTCTTCTTCACTCTGAACAATCCCAGTTTGCTGAGGGTGCACTCAATCCCTTTATCTATGCTGTTAATAAGGATATTAAAATGCACTGATCCAAATAGAGGCCCTTGAGGAACATCACTTGTCACTGATGTCCACTGGGACTCTGAACCATTGAACACTACCCTTTGGATATGGCCATCCAACCACTTCATTATCCATGTAGCGACCCACCTGTACTGCATACAGTAGATAAGGTGATCTTCATGGATTACTGTCTAAATACGTGACTTTGACAGTATAGCTGCAATATCTTCTGTATATACTGTACATACTGCGAACAGTAGGGAAAGAAACATGTAAATATAAAATGCATAAAAGAGAAAATAGAAGAGAGAAAAAATAAAAAGATAGAAAACTAATTTCAAACAGAGCAGGAATAAGGTCCTGTCATCAACTGTCATTGAATATAACTTGTAAAACTACAGAGCTGCAGAGTTGTATCTCACTTTTAACTCTGACTTTCAGTACTCATTAGGATTTTGTCCATACAAATCAATTTAGAAATTTAGTGCAAAGTATAAAAATAGTATTAAGTATATTTACATTAGTATAATATATATTAGTATAATAGAAAAGAAAAAAAATCAGTCAACCAAGTTGCTCTGTCGCTTGTAAAGTTGTATCTGCATAGAATGATACCCTCATAATAAATTCCATAAGAATGACATAGAAATTAACCTTAGTTTTTGAGATTAGATTGTGATACCACATGTAAGAAATTATGCATATGCATGTGCCAAGAATGTGTCAGATAGGCAGAAATGTCAGATGCAGAAGAGAAGAGTCATGTTGAGAAAACTGAAGAACAAAGGGCAGCCATGATGACATATAAAAGGGGAAGAAAACACTGAAAGTGAGTGGAAGAAACAAAGCAATGCAACTATAGTACAGACAAATATTGCCCTGGGTTAGAGGCAGAGGGATCATGCTTTGTCTGATACTATTCCTCTCCCTTTTCTATTTGGAACAAAGGTGACTAGAACTGTTTCAGCAGCATTCTGTATAAGCATAAACTGTATAGTTTTTCTGAAATTAACAGATTTATCTGAGGCTTTAATCTGGGTCAATAAAGAGAAACATATGAAGACTTTGATGGCTTGCCCTAATTACAGGGGCCAGGACCAGTTAATCATGATGTGGTTAGAACCAAGACTGTGTATTCTACACCCTCTATATAATTTCTGCTAATAATTGATTGTTTGCAGCAGCTTCCCAGGACACATCTGACACCTCAGGCTACAAGTGGGGTGTTAAAGAACCCTGCAAGGCAGGGAAGTATTTCTTTGCCTTCACACAAATGACTCAGTTGTGATAACTCCCCTCCAGGGAGGCATTAAGACCTTCACACTCAGCCTGAGGGGTCATGTCTGCTAATGGGCCATTAGGGACTGGCACAACAGGCAGTTGCAATGACTTAGACCATCAAAGATTCCAAAAGTATCCCATGACTCACAGAGTTAAATCACTCATTGTGAAACTCCTTGTCCTGAGGGAGGTACTGGGCATTCCCACCTGAACCTGAACATATATAATCCATAGGTTTTGGGATTTCTGGTACCACTCATCGGATCCAGAGGAGGACCAGAACCTCAACAGGACTGCGACTGTCACTCAACAAGACTGAGATCATTTCTTTGACAGAACTGCAACCATCATCCTCACCAACAGGTTTCCTTTCCTTTTACTTTGCACTCAGGGCAACCACGTGGTGCTCAACACAAGTACTAGCGAACACTGTTCTGTTCTTGTCCCAGGATGTTGGGTTATACATCTGTTTTTCTCTGTATCATTGTGTTTATTGTAATATTTTTAATAAACTGTAAGGTTGACTTGTAATCTCTCTTGAACTGAGTTCATTTCTCCTGCTGGTTAAACCAGCACATGGCTGAAGAGGGTGTTAAAATGAGTCTGTTTTCTTTTATAAAAAGAAAATATTAGGGAGCTTAATGAACTTGAGTCTTAATGAGCTTGAACTCTGATTATGTATCTGATACAAAGAAGTGTGACATTTTCTAGTCTGTCAATCTTCAAAAATAAAGTTGTGAGAACAGAGAAAATGATGTTGAATGATGTCAAACATTGTCAAGTTACTGGTTTAGTGATTAGTTACAAAAAATCTATAAAAAATCTGAAAGCAGTAACTGTCAATTTCCACTCCCCCATCAGCATAAAAAACTGTGTACATTTAAAAATATTAAAATGGCAAAGGTAGCAATAGCATTCATTTTTATTTTACTTTTTATTTTTACATTACTGCTCTTTTATTTTCATATCTCTATTTTTTCCTTTGTATACTAAGAACTCTGTAATTTTGTAAGTCATGTATTCTCAATGGAATTTCTTTCTTATCTCAGTAACGGGGACAATCCTAGACACACAGCAGGATTTAATCAAAAAACAAATCTAATTTCTACATGACCTAACATCTGCTCTTCCACTCATTTGGGATTTGCATGACCAGCCTCACCACAGTGCTTTCCTCTTCTTCCCTTTCTACAATGAATATTCAGACATGGAAGACCACCTCCCTCAGGAAGGTGAGAAAAAGCATTTCTTCCTCTAGAGTGATTTTGAACATCAAAGCGCTCCAGACATGCTCCGAAATTGCCCAAGTTTTCCTGAATTGATTGCTATTCACATGGTCTTACACTGAGAATGCAAAGAGTTTTCATTTTCACTTAACAAAACAATTGAACATAACCCTTCTTGAATGAAAGAAGAAATACACAAGGTTACAATTTCAAGGTGAAAACAGCTCAAACATCAAGCTGCATAAGCCAAACTCACTTCTATAATAATTCCAATTAAGGTGGAGCTCAGTTCAGCTTCATATGTGTAACCTCCAGGCCATACCAAATGTGATTATGTTTAGTATTCCTTTCAGATGAGTACTGTATCTAGTAATGTGTTTCACCTGAATACTGTCTACAGATTTTTAAGAGATGAATGCTTATCAAAATAGTAATTTTGTCACAATTTTCACTGCTTATATTTAGTGGAAATATTTCAGTTATTCTGCAAAATAGTAATTAAAATGATGTATCGTTAGAAATAGGTTATCTATTTTTTTACACTATTTTCACAAATTATGCATACAGGAAAAAAAAGGGAGGCAGCAAGCTGGTTGCTAAATAAAAATTTCACAAATAAATGTTACTGCTTCCAGTTCTTTCACTTAAGACCCTTGCTTTCAGCATGTTTACTTTCAGTTTTGGAGGGAAAGAATATCCAGGATATTGTTTGGAACAGATAATGTGTAGTTTCATGTGACTCAGTCTGGCTTTTTGTGTGCTGAATATGCTCACAGTCTTTTTAATTCATGTACAACACAATCTGTCATTAATCTTACATCACAAGATAAGAAGTAGATGTATTAGGAATGCTGGTTGAGTAAGATGCCTTAGAGGGAAACTAATAGATGTGATAATGTGCATACTAAACCATCTGCAAGGCAAAATTTTATAAGATAAAGCAGTGATGAAATGACAAGATAAAGAACAACAAGTAATGTTAGAACAGAATGATTAATGAAGCACCATTCCATAAGACCATGGCAGTAACATAGTGTCACATGAAAAATCAAATAAAATATTTTAGGTGAGAAAGGAAGGGCATTTGATAACATCATTGAATTGACAATATGGGCACAGCATAAAAATAATTTATCTGCAATTTAGGTATGTTAAATAGACATTTAATAGATATTAGCCAAGCTGGAGACAACTTTGTTCCTTATCTGAGCTGGATTTTTCCCTAGTATCCCTGGAGATATTCTAGAGTATGACGAACTGATTTTATTGCAAGAGTTATTTTCTCCAGCAGTGGAATTGAGAAGATAAAGTTTTCAAAATGCAATAAGAAGGACATTTCTCTTTATTCAGAATCAGATAATACTACCTTAACACTCAGGTCTGAATAATAATTACAGATCCATTCCTTCCATAAATTACTGAACTACTTTCAAGACAATTTTGGGTTCTAAGTGTGAATTGCTGCAAATCTTAAATATATACCAAATGGATCTATAGAAAAATGGGTTGATTTTTAGCAAAATAGCAAGCCCTTGGTTATGCAGACCACAGCAGTTTTTGATCACACATTTCATAGAATCCCATCTGATACAATCTGCCCTGAAGGTGAGGGTAATGGAGGTTCTTTTTAATAGGTCCCTTGGGGCAGATTAGAGTGGAAGGACACTCAACGACCACTGTGTATATATAATATATATATAATATATATAATATATTATATATAATATATATTATTATATATTATTATATGTAATATATAATTATTATATAATTAGATATAATTATTATATATAATATATTATATATATTATATATATATATATAGGTAGGGTTGTACGGTTTATTTTAGAACAATTCAGTTGCAATGGAAAGGAGGTATGTAGGTGTTTTTGGTTTTGCCATCTACAGTAATATAACAACATAAAAGAATAAAGATATCACTTCAGAAAATACATAAGGTAAAGAAGAAAGAAGGATAGAACCCACCACCTGTGGATCTACCAACGAGACTTGATTGTTGTAATTTCAACGTCCATTGGTCAAAGTGATGGTCGTAGTCTTGATCCATTGGGGTTCACAAAGACAAAATTCAAGGGTTAATATACACTCAAGTTCAAGTGGAATGCCTGGGTAGATACCCTGGGCTGAGGAGTTTTACACTGTCTCACACAACACTGTGGATCTGTTCCAACACTGTGGATCATGCAGTCCTCTGGTGGGAGGCCCCAGAAAAGAGTCTGGGGGAAATTCATGTAGGTCTTTGATGGTTTATGACACCTTCTAAGACAGGACAGCTGCCTTTCAGGTCAGTGTAGGTGAGCCAGTTATGTCTCATCAGAAGGGATGAATACCTTCAGGCCTATGTGTGAATGTCCCGATATCTCCCCTGAAGAGAAGTTTTCCTATCTGAGCCAGTTGTGCAAGGGAGGACATTGGCATGATGAAAAGCATCATCTCATCTAGCAGAATCTACTTCTTATTGGCCTCTTCCCTTGTCTGGCTCAAACCTAAGCTTTTAGCCTCAGGTGCTGGGTGCTCACTCCCACTGTTCTTGGGCTGTCTTGCACATTGTCAGCAAAGCACCCACTGCCTTTGCAAATGGCCCATTGCTCGAGTCATTACCATTAACAATTCAATCTCTCACACCATCATCACATCAGATGCAAGAAGCTGTGTCTCATCTATCATGATGTCAGACTGTCTCTGAGCTAGAATTGTAGTCAGCTTAAAAGTTAGCCTCACTAATTCTCCTAGTGGTACTACTTCCTTGTGAAGGATGGGATACAAAAGGCACGAAGGGATTTTAACACACAGAAAATCTATTATGATTCTAAATCAAAGTCAAAAATCCATATAATGTCAAGACACTCTTCTAAATTAGAGGCCACAGATGGAAGAACTCATAATTGATTGTCTGTCAGAGTCGAAATGAAGATACAGTTTAATTATATTCATACAACAAATAAGAGGACAAGAAATGTGGCAAAAATCCATAATTCTGAAGAAAAGGTTGCTATAAAAAAAAAAAAAAAACACATTAAAAATGGGAGTACTTATTGTCTGTACTAGTGAGGATCATTTCACTTCGGCTCTGTAGGTAGACATAAAGAAACACTATGTGGCCAGACTGTATTGTAATTTTCAGGCTTGCAATTTTGTGACTTGCTAATTGCTTCAGATCAAGATGTGCCAACGGAGCTGAGTATTTATCTTTTGATAGGCATTAGGAATTTCTAAGGTTTTCTCGGTTTGTTTTTGGTGTTTTTCTTTTTTTAAATTTGAATAATTGCAATTCACCCTTCATTGCTTTGAATACTAATATCACCTCCATTATGGACAAATGTGCCTATATTTCAACTAAAGGAGTTGAGCATCTTGAGGTAGATGAAATTAATGGGTTTTTAGTCTTTAACGCCAAGACAAACAAATAGCTTTTAACACTGAAAACAAAATAAATGCAGTGGCCCCTAGAAGCTTGATTCAGGGGTTTTTTGGCTTGCTTTGGAAATATTGTCACTGTCTTTTAAGTGTAAGACTTGAAAGTTTTGTGTTCAAATTAAAAAAATCCTTGCAGTCAACAGAGGAACCATTAGCAATACCTCCATCACCAAGTGAGGAGAAGACCTGAAGACAAGGTAGGCTGACGGCCAGGACTCTGCTCCTATTCTCTTTCTGCAGTGTTGATTGCAGTCCAGACATAACTCAAGTTTTGTGGGTCATGTGAATACTGGAGCCCAGAAATATGAGACCAGTGATATCTGAGTATTTAATTGCCAAAACCATATCAGAAAACAAGAGTTTCCAAGTACAGCACTTGTGCTAAAGCAGCTAATCTCTCCACTCTGTGAAGCCTTGAAGTCCTGTTCAGGCTGGCTGTTGGGAAAGGCTGTTGGCTAACAGTAATGATGGAGGTATTTAAAAGATGTGCAGATGTGGTGCTTAGTGACACGGTTTAGTAGTGGGCTTGACAATGCTGGATTAACAGTTCATGATTTTAAAGGTCTTTTCCAACCTAAACAATTCTGTGATTCTATGATTCTGTCATCAGGCATAAGGTGAGAAGGAGTTTGTTTGCCCAAGCCAAAACCCAACCATTTTTTCATTAGCAGTTCAGTGATAAGGAAAATCACATACCAGTCCTTATCTCTGTAGTTGGCCTTTTTCATTACTAGAGTAGATAAAGCCCAAGATCTTGAACACCCTCTGGAATACAGTCTGTGGAAGTGTTTTAATGTGAATTTGGACATTTACTATGAGAGTTTTGCTGTTGGGGGGACTCCAGTTTAACATATGGTATATCCCACCGAATTCAGCAGGTGGTTAAACAAACCTGTGGAGAAGTAAAAAGGAAATGAATCCACATGAATTTGAATGCAACACGCACAGCAAAAGTTTGATCCAGTTAGATGCAAAAGCCTTTAATGAGATGTTTTAAAATTACTTAACTCTGGTACAACAGTACATGTCTGTTTATGTGCCTATATATATATAGACACCAAAAATATATATGTATATATGTATATATATATATATTTATATTCAAAATTTTCGGTAAGTAAGATCACTATTATTAAGAAACATTCAGTGTGCTGGTCTTTATATTTCCAATAATAATATTTTGTCTAATTACAAAATGTAGCATTTTACCAAATGAAAAATCTTTTCTTCTAGAAGTAACCTGTCATGGTTTATAATGTAAGAAATTAACATAGCTATAAATTTCATTATTACTTCTGTATCCAATCTTCTGGAATACTTGATGTTTCTTTCCAGGCATCTGTTATTTTATCACAGTTATTTAAATTTTTAAAACAGTAGCATTTTCAGTTTAGACATAAATCAATTCATATATACTTATTTGGAAAAGAAAACCCACAGGCACCTTGAAAGACAGTAAATTAATTTTTTTTTTGGCTTGAGAATGTTAAGACCATAACAACCATTATGTATGTTAAAACTATAAAACAACTGAAACAACAGTTATTAGGGCTAATATCAAAATTGATCTAGGAAATGTCTATTTCATAGTTTTGGGGTTTGGATTCCAAAATATATGAGATTGGAATGATTCTAAATTAAAAATAAATAATAAAAAATAAAAATAAATAATAAATTAAAAATACAATTAAAAATAAATAATAAAAAAGGTCTTTTACTAATATAGCTTAAAGAATGCAGATTGTAGGGACAAAGAAATGTAGTTAACGTGGAAAGACAGACCCTTATCCATTAATTTAGTTGCAGCCATAATATGTTTGCAGGTATTTCTACATGTTCTTTGTGAACAATTCACAGTGAAATTCTATAGAAAGATCTGACAACAATGTGCAGATAAAAAAGTTCAGAAACTGTACACTGGGAATGCATTTACTCAAAGAAAGAACTATTTTATAATCACCTGTTATGTAAAAGAAAATCTGGTGTTATATCGGTAGTTCATAGTAATTATTGTAGTAGTTCTTATTTGGCAATTTGTCCAAGTAGTGAAAAAATGAGTAAGTCACTTCAATACATGCCTAAATTATTGCCTCAAGATGTAGTGGCAAGGTCAAAATTTGATTTTTTCCATTTAAGGTGTGCTGCTTAACATGAAGGAGTGATAATGGATCATTTTGGTACCAAAGTTACATTTCCTCCTTTTCTTCAGTATGTTCTGAACTGTTTTGTCAGCACACTGCAATTGCAAACTTTCAATCCTTCATCTTAAGGTTGTAGCAACAGTACAGTTTGGGCATTTGGCTTCTTTAAGGAACTCGTACAAAATGTTGATTTTACCTGTCTCAAGATATGACCGTAATAAACAGGACACAATCTGGTCTTTTAGCTAGGTTATCAGCACTTTGGAGAGGCATGATTTTTTCACTAAAATGAATTATGAACAAGCAAACTGCCTGAGGTTGTTAGAACTGATAGTAAACATTATGTGTACTGAACATTAGTCTCCTACTAAAATGAATTTAGAAAAGATCATCAATGTAGGACTGGAAAAGGGATTTAAGAATACAACTATGATATTCAAAAATATGAAAAAGTTGCTTCTAAAACAATAGTGCAAACATTTCTTTATATAAAACAAAGACATACATTTAATTAAAAAAAAAGATAATGAGCCTAAAAAAATTCAAAATACTTGATATAGATTAGAAAATCATTGTTAAGCACAATACCTATGCAGATTGTGCAATTCACATTAGACCTTATTTAAAACAGACGTATTCAGAAAATACCAGACAAAAGCATTCTGTTTAGTCTAGGCCCACTTTGTTATGCTCACGACCAGGGATCTAGATCAAATCATCTCCTGAAGATGCTTTCAAACTTGTGTTTCTATGACTTTATGCAAATCATTGCTTCTATTCCAAAAAAATGTGTAAAAATTGTGAAGAGCGCTAGAACATATATTAATCTTTTCTAAAGGAATCTTTTGAGAAAGAAATATTATCCAAAGTTCTGTCCAGTTTTATAAGACTAAAACAAAGGATATGTTCAGAAAAGGTGAATCTGAGCACTTAGTTTTATGTGTTGGTCGTTCTCATTTTAGTAACATTTGGTATCCCACTGAGAATATTTTTTCCCTTTGAAAATTTGTTCTTCTTGTATTAAAAGGATTTTGAGTTTTTACTTGGCTTTTTCTCCTTGTTTCAGGTATGTTTCAAATTAGTTTTCCTTAGCATTACTGTCCATTATTACTGATTGCTTTTGGAGACAAAATAAAAAAATTCTAAGCTTTTGCTTTTCATATATGTCCATAACATGCTGTATTGAATGTTTTATGCTTTACATACTAAAAATTATGATAGCTGGTCTTGGTATTGGCAATATAAAAAGAAAAAAAGTTGTCAATCCTTTCAGAAAAGAATGTGATTTTTTTTCTGGTCTGAGTAATACAATTTCTGCCTGAAATACATTCAAGGCAGTTGTGTGAGAGACTAATTGTTTGGACTTCACAGTTTAATTTTTTCTCTTCTACCTATGTTTTTTTGTGTTTTTTTTTATTGTTTGTTTTCAAATCAATTACATACAGCCTAGTCACAAGCTTATGGCTATCATTTAAAGATGCACAGATATGATGAAATTAAAATATGTGCAGCCTCCTTTAGCATACTGTGAGCAGAATTAGCTCATGAATACATTTAATAGACCTAGAAGGCTCTCTGAAATACAACAAAACTGGCTTTAAAAATGTCATCAATGAGGAAAAGTAGAAAAGTCTGTATTCCTCTGGCTAGTTATCAGAAAAAAAGCCCAACAAAACTACTATCTCTGCATAACCATAGTTCAATTTTTTCAAGAAGTATCATTAGTATCTGAATTAATAATAGCTTGACTGATCTAAGGAAACATGAGCTTTTTACAACATATGCCAGTGTGCTTTAGGATTCTAATCATGAGTCCTTAGCTTAGCAAATGAAATGTTAAAATGCTTTGCATCATTATGGCTTCATCTAATATTTCTGTCAGCCCACTGCTGTATTTTAGCAGTGCATTGCTGTGTGGAGTAAACTGGCCATAAGGAAGTGGGCTTTAGTACTGAAAACAGTGATGCTGAATAGAGCTTCATTTCCCCTCTTCTTATAAGTCCTAGTAGCACCTCAGGAAGAGACATTTGACCCTCAGGACAACAGAGAGAGCAAGAAAAATGCATTCTATTCAAGAGAAGGCTCTCCAGTTCAAAATAAAGTGCACAGACATGTTCATTTAAGTCACTTTTTATGGAATGAAGTTGAGGTGTATCGTGAGAGGGTGCAAGGGCATTTGAAGCTTCAGAGCCTCTTAGGGTAGAATAGAGATCATCAAGTGTAGAGAGAAGCACTGAAAATGAACATAACCATACTTACTGCTTCTGTGTCAAGTTCCAGAAATTCTACATAGATCTGAATTCTGACAACCCTTTCTTTGAAGAATTTCTTTTCTTAATACCCAATCTAAACCTCCCTGTTTTCTTAGTTTATTTCTGAATAGTTTGTCCATCTTAAGTTCTAGAGAACAAGTGTTCTTCCAAGATAATTAAAAATAAACTACTTACATCATGAGAACCAATTATTTCCTACTCCCTGGCTCCTGTATTTTTACTATTTCTTAATTAACCTGTGATTTCTCATTCCCTAAGCATTTTCTTTAAGATTTTTCATTATGTAGCTTGTAAGAAGTTGTTTTCTGAATCAAAGTATTTGGTACTAGATGTAGTTCTTTGGTTCAAATACTGATTAATAATTTAAAATTTTTCTAATGCTTTACAAGATATAATATCCTAGTGCAAAAGTTGTATCCTCTTTCCCTATACTTACCTATTTATGTTTATTTTTTTGTTGACCAATAGATATCAATTTACCACTCCCACAAATTTGCATATTTTATGTATCTTAACTATCACCTGGTAATTTCTAGACTATTGATGGAGCTCTTTGTAAGAACAGGTGTCACTCTTACAAAAATTTTCTCCTTTAATTATAGACAGATTGGATGGATGGATTGTACACTAATTAGTTTTTCAGCAGTTTCATATCTGAGTTCCTTTAGAATTTATGGAAGGTTACCATGTAGTCCTGATATTTTATTATCCCTTGAATTTTAATTTTTTAAGAACATTTTCTATCTTTACTGAAAATTCTTCAGATTTTCCTAGTGATGATCTCTAACAGATAGTAGCTCTGGTGAAGGAACCTCCCTGAAGACATCTGTCATGAGAACACAAATGCAAAACATTACCTTAAATATTTTTGCTTTTCTATTTCTATGATATATTTTTAGATATTTCACGCTGATTTTGAACTTTTTAAATCAAATAATTTTACAGTTCTAGTAGGATCTATTGTTTAAAAGTATCAAAAACATTATATGCAATATACTGTTTAACTTTTCAATTTCTACCCATTAGACTAATTGGAATAACAGTGACAAATTCTGGGGTTTATCTAATAAGGAATGTTTTCTAGTATTATAATTAATTCAGTAGAATAAGGTCTTTTCATCCAGGACAGCTGATATAACACATTGGAAAGCTACAAAAGTAGAGTCTGATATTAGCACTGCATCTTAAAAACACATTTTAGCTCTTGCATCTTATCGTTTTTGATCTCAGGGAAACTATGCATAAATATCCTGGTAGAAAAACAAGATAATAAGTCAAAACCACCTGTCTAGAAGATGAACTCCAGACTTTCTTCAGACTGTGATCTGATCTTTCATATTCTGTGCACTGTAAATATTTCTGCTGTGCACTTATGTTTACAAGATCATAATAAGTCAAATTTGCAACTACTAATCATTACAAAATTATAAAGAGCAAATGATAGAATGTGGGCTTCAGTTATAAATGGACTGTATAGGAACTTGTGTACTGGATAAAAAGCTTTTGAAATTACTCATGAGTTTATGAATGCAGATGCTTTAGCGGTTGCAGCATTGTTAGTAGAATTTAGTAAACTCTCTGAAAACAATCCTTTACCACTACTTATATGTTTCATGATAGAACCTTGTAAAATCAAGTTTTTTAAATGAAATAATATTACTAATTCATTAAGATATTAAAATATCAATGTCACATAGGATAGTCCAAATTTTCCCTATTCTCCCAGTATGCACCATTTGGGGAACATTCAGCAAATACTAAAAGAATACAGATTCATTCTGATGTTCACAGAGAGCTAAGAGCAATACCAAAAGGGTTGGTATCTCATATTTTAAGTTTGTCAACAGTGTTACTGGCATATGGATTTTTATATGAGCTAATTATGTCATTGCAGTCTGTATTGATATATATAAACTCATTTCTGTGAATGTGTTTGTGCATGTATAAACACATACAGAAGAAAATGCATATGGAAATTATACACTCCACTAGAATTCTGTATTATGTCAGAGATGGCAAGTTTTCATATCCCACTTCTAATGGAACAAGCCATAAAAGTCTGCATGAGTTTCCCAAGGATATTATATTTTAAAGAATTATTCAGTGCTAACACTAGAATGATGCCTTTCTTTCTTTTTTTTTCTCTCTTTTTTTTTTTTTTTAATATTGCACTGGATATGCAGAAATAGGGGAAAAAAAGAAGTGGGATAGAGTGAGAAAAAAAACGCTCTGGAATTCACTAATGAATGTTATTTTTTTCTTCAAGTCATTCTTATGTAAATTGTATGAAATGCTTGTGCATGAAAAAGATTTGTATCTGTAGGGGAACATAATATCCACAAAAACACTGAAATAGAATCATTTATATTAGAACACTCTTGTTTTCAGTTCCTAACAACAGAGAATCACTGAATTTTGCTCCTCTACTCTCTGTTTAATATCAACGCAAAATATCTGTAAAATTTACAGGCTTACCATGTTTGGTTAGTCAGAAGTCAGTTTAATTTCTAACCTAGTTTTTCTTTTTTTTTTTTACTACTTCTGCAACAACCACCTTGTAGAACCTCATGAAGTTTCAGTATGGCCAAATTTGACCTGGTTGCTCATAGTGAGGATTTGCTGTACACAATATTTGACATTCTTTAGGAGCATTTTAAGAGCCCTAATTGAGCTCTATATGATATGTCTTTATTTGATTTTGCTGATGTACATGAGTTTAACCAGGGAGAGTTTCCCCATGATCATATCCATATACATAATTTTTATGCTCATTATATGTGTCAAACCATAGGAAAATTATGTTCTTTGCATGTTCAATATTTTCAAACTTATATGTTTAAAAATATTTTCCTATGTATTTAAAAAAAATTTAAAAAATCATAAACACCTTTTTATCCACCATTAAAAAAATGCATACTGTTAATGTAACTTTCAGTACTGGTGCAATTCTAAAAAGAGATTTAAATTCTTCTGCAGGTAACAAAAATAAATAAGAAAACTTCACCATTAGAAACCATTTGTAGTTTCAGTACAAATCTGGGAAGAAAAGTATAATAAAGATCAGGCATCAAGTAAAAATGTTATCATAAATATTTATCTATTTATTACAGAAATGTTTTAAACACAATGTTCGTGAACTGCAGAATGAATACAAAATCCTATAAATAACCTAGAGAAGTTTGTGTTCAATCTGTTTTTCTGCAGTTTGTAACTTTTTCACTGCCTGAATCTTCCACACTCTCCACTTCCAGAGAATTTTAAGGAAGACTTTCTAACTGGTTCACTCCCACAGTGCAAACACTTCAGAATACAGAAAAAAAATAAAATGTTGTTGAAACAAATAATACATAAATAAAAAGACAAATGCAATCATTGCCTGCCATTTCTTATGTACTGTTTACATAAGGTTCAATATTAAAAGATAGAAAACATATCAATAATCTCTACTACCTGAAAACATATGCACGCATTAAATAGATTTTCTCATCCAGGAAGTACCACTGTTGCAAAATTGATGCTTGACCTCACTGAATTCATATGGAGCTCTGCAGCCACACTGGGAGCTTTCCACATCTGTGGAGTTTTTTGCTTTGTTTCTTCACTTTCAGTTTTGTGTTAGTAGATTAACTGTATTTCAGCCATATTGTAGCCTATGCATCACAGACTGCATGGTTTCTTTGTCAGTGGCTGCGTTTTTGCGTATTATTTTTGTTTGGCTGATTTTATTTGCTTTAGTTGTTGACAGAATAAGATGTTATTGTGACCATAGCTTTAGGCAGAGAGACAGAATAATTACTTCAGGATTTGTCACAGCATATCCTATTTTACGCATGTTCTGTAAAGCAGTGGCCATCTGCATCACTGCCTTGTCCCACTGCACCCACCTGTCACAAGAGATAAAACTCCATTATGACTGAAAGATCACAGAGCCACCCATACACTGGCAGTGACGTCACGGTCAAGAGACCATGGATCAGCAAAAGCAACTTCCTCCCTTTTCTGCGGGCTTGTGAGAATATACAGAAAATATAGATATACACTGGAAGGGGAATGGGAATGGGAAGGAAAAGTGAGGATTGTGACCATTAAGACCATGACAGAAGTTCAAGATTTCTTTCCCTAATTTATGTTCCACAACAAATTGAATAGAACTTACAATGGGGATATCTAGTGTTAAAGAAAACACCTCTGTTAAAGGAGAAAACAAATACCAACAAGGTCATGAGGATTGCACACAGACCTGTGAAATGAGGTCATGAAAGATTGGTTGTTAACCTTTTGGAAGGGGATCGTAAATCATCATTAAGGATCTTGTATCTTCACTAAGCTATTCTTAAGGGAAAGAGATGAGTCTGAAAAAATCTATTGCAAGTACAAATAACTAGCAAAAAAAAAAAGGTATGTGGAACATGAATGCATGTCTTAGACATACAGGGATGCAGTTAGGCATTAAAAAGTCAGATTGTGAATGCAGGCATGGTACAACTTGGTGTCTGGTTGACTAGGGAATTAGGGCAGATACAGCAAAATAAGCAGTAGTAGAAGACAGCTTTTGGAAAAGGAAAGCTACCTACTTCTATTTTTTTCCTGAGAGAAGGTGAAAATAGACTGTTTGGAGAATAGTGAATACATGTATAAACTAAAAATCTTTCCTATATTCAAATCTACATTTCTCTCTGACCTCTTAAAATTGTTGTGTTGACTAGCATAAATGTTTAGGTGACTTCACCTCTAAGGAGAAAAAAAAAAGCACAAATCAGCTGTACCTATTAATAAAGACTACATACTTGTGCTTCCTTTCAGTCCTGTTCAAGTGGCACAGAGAAAAAAGCTTGACCCTCACACTCTGTGCAGTAATTGCAGTAGATGAGCAAAAGCAATGAAGCTGAAGGACCTCTCAGGAGATAAGAACAAAGAATGTTGATTATTTATTGTTGGTTACAATGACATTGATCTCTGCTGATGTAAAAGAGAAGAAAAAGCCAATGTTCAGGGTCAAGGAAATGTTTTATAAGTTGAATAGGGGCAAAATTGCCAAAGTTTTAATGACTTGATTTAAAAAAAAAAATATTCTTCTCAACTGCAGCTAGAGGAAGGTACTTGCCTCTAAATAGCTGAAATTAAACAATTGATTAATGAATGAATCATTATTAAACAACTAATAACAAAAACTGGAGATTTTTTCCTTCATTTTAATTTGTTGCAGTTATTAAACAAGAAAGACACAAGCATACCTGAGTAATTTCAAGAAAGAAAATGGTTTTAAATGGTAGTAGTTAATGAGACAGGAAAAAACCAGCATTTAAAATGAAGATAATATTAGGAAGTGCCTGTGGATCATTCACCTTGCATGTTGTGTGGTTTTTAAGGTTATCTCTATTTAGTTCTGACCACAGAACTCAGTGGTACAAAATGTTCTAGCAGGTTAATAGCTTCAAAATACCTCAAAGTCTGGTTTCCATGGCTCTCCTACTCACAGTCCAAAAACTACTATGTGACAGTACTTGCAGTATTGTAAAAAAACCCCAAAACTCAAACTAAACAACAAAACAAAGTAAAAAAACATTTCAGATAACCACATCATATAGCAAAAGGCAGGCAGGAACTCAATGTCCACTAGTTTTTGTAGTACTGAAAAAATTTGTCTGGATTTTTTTAATCACTCTCTCATGATGGTTTGGACTTCTTTTTTGAATCATAAAATCAGAGAATAATGTGGGTCACAAAAGACCTCAGGATGTCTCCAGCTCATCCTCCTGCTCAAAGCAGGGTCGTTTATGAGATTAGACCAGGCTGCTCAGGCCTTTTAGCTGGCTGGGTCTTGAAACTTTCAAGGTGAAGGACTACAAAATTTGTCTGTGCAAGATCACACCATAGTAGAACATAGAAAGATAAAATTATTTCTTTTGGGAGAAGCCTTAAAATTCACATAGTTTCAGATACATATATGATTCTATGATGAATAGAGATGCAACAGGAGATAAAGGTGTCAAGGAGGGCAGTGACCATCCTGCACAATTTGATCAGGGCCAAGTTGGTGACAGTGACAAGTTCCACATACAATCACAGAGAAGGCAAGGAAATGAGCCATACCTTTGGTCCATGCATTCAGGAACAGCATATGACAGGTCTAGAGAGTGAACACTGTGACCTATGACATTGGTACAAGATCTGTCTTGGAAGATCAGCTGGGACAGTAGGCAGCAGGACTGGACACAGTCCAGACTACTCTACAGCTCATGTTCGCTAATGTTAAGGTTCTCCATCCCTTCATTAAAGAAAAATAAAAGCTCAGGGAGATGGTCAGGACCAGTAATGTTTGGAAAGACCCTCAGGTCCCTGACAAATGGTCCTGTGAGTCCTTATTACATCAGCTGACTTCTGGCCCACAAATGACTGTTGTATTTGCCCAGATAAGAAAGTGCTCTTATTAAAATATCTCCATTTTACTAAAGAGTTTTTCAAAATTTATGAAAACACTCTAATGGAGATGAAGATAAATAGTGATGTTAATTATGGTATTTGATAACTTCATAAAAAAAAACCCCTGCAAATATTTATTTCCTGACATTGATTTCTCAAGAAAATATTTAAATGAAGTCAAGTTTCTTTTTCTTCTTTTCCTATTTTCTTTCTTCCCAGCTCATTTCCCTGTCCCCCTATGCTCCCCACCTCCTCGAGTTCTGTAGGCAATTAAGTTTTGAAACTGAAAAAAAAAACCAAGGGAAAGGAAAATACAGCCTCTAGGAACCAGCTGTGATCTTCACATCATCTGAAAATACAAGATGAGAAACGCATCCAAGAAGGAGGTATTTGATTTTGTAAAATATCTGATACTTGTTTTTAAAGAAACAACTGAAAATACTAAGAAGTACTTCACACCTTTTTTCTGTTTAGATGGGGTTGAGGAACGTGAGATTAGAGGAAAAGAACTTCTTTAATCTTCAATATAGGAAAGAAGATGCAGAAGGGGAGGGTAGTGGATTGACCTTCAGTGGCCTCCAAGTACCTACCAACCCACCCTATCACTCCCCCTCCACAACAGGGTGGAGAAGAGTATGATGAAATGTTTGTGGGTTGAGATAAGGACAGGGAGAGTCCTGAGCAATTACTGTTCACAGGAAAAGCAAACTCAGCTTGAGGAAATCAATTTATTACCAAACAAACAGAACAAGATAATGAGAAATAAGAACAAATCTAAAAGCTACCTTCACGTCAAACCTGACTTCTTCCTGAGCTCAACTTCACTCTTGACTTCTCTGTCTCCTTCCCCCAAGCAGTGCAGGGGAACGGGGAATGGGTGTTGTGGTCAGTTCATCAAATGTTGGGTTTTGCCACTCCTTCTTTCTCATGTTCTTCCCCTGTTCCAATGTCAAGTCTCTCTCATGTGAGACAGTCCTTCACGGCCTTTTCCAGTGTGGGACTTTCCCATGCACTTCAGTTTTTTGGGAATTGTTCCAGTGTGTATCCTTTCCATGGGGTGCAATCCTTAAGGACTCCTCCAGTGTGGGTCACCCACAAGGGCATAGGTCTTGTCAGGAGACCCACTCCAACATGGGCTCCTCTCTATGGGGCCACAGATCCTGCCAGAAGCCTGTTTCCATGTGGGCTTTCCATGGGATAACAGCTTCCTTCAGTTTAGAACCACTTGCTCCAGGGTGGGGTCCTTCATGGTCTGCAGTGTAACCATGGGCTGTGGGGAAATCTCTGCTCTGGAACATGGAGCACCTCCTCCCTCTCCTTCTTCATTGGTCTTGGTGTTCTCCCTCAGCTGTCACTGCATAAATATTTAACCCTTTCTTAAATATGTTATCACAGACCAAATAAAAATGTTAAATCTCGATGACTCATGCTATTTCTGGAGAGAATTTTGTAACTCTAACAACTTGCAATTAACAAATATTTCACCTTCTTAAAACTCTTGCTAACTTTTATGCTTCCCTATATTCCTTATTGTCGTGAAGTATTTATTTTGGTAATGGAATTAATCTACAAACTTTGCTTCCCTCTTTATTTTTTTTAACAGCTTTTCCTGTTTCAACCTTTCTCGTCTTAAGTGGCGAAACTAATTCTGTTAGACAATGAGCAATACCACTGATCACTATCTACACAGAGCCTAAATTGACAAAAAAACCCAACACAAAACAACTGTGTCCCAGAAAGCATTTATACTTGGTTGAATTAGTGATGGAGGAGGCATATTTGGGGGTGTACAAATCATGTCACTTTAACATCATTTGTAATAAGTGATTTTGACTGATATTATGAATACATATGAAATAAACAGATGATTTTTTCTAGAAGAAAATATCAAGATGCCAAAAGAACAACAACAGAAAAAGAACAAGAAACCAAAGGTACCATACCAAGAACATTAACAGAGTCATAAAAATTCAAATCTTAATGTTTGTGCACATGATATTTGCAGAGAAATGTCAGGAAAACACATAAGTCTTCACTGCTGGCTAACCTGTGGTCAGTACTCAGAATAATAACACTAACATTAAATCAGATTTGTAAAAGCTTTGCTTAGCCCTACTGTTAAACATGAAGCACTGTCATCTGTCTCATTACTGTCTCTGAGCAGGCAAAGGAGGAAGACACAACTTGCAGGGCAAAGTGCTTTCAAATTGTCTTTCACTAGAAATGAGTTCTAGTTTGGCCAGCACCAAAGTAAGGGATTTCCTGATGTTGACATTCAACACAAGGAGACCTGTACACCTACAGAAACACATTAAGATGAAAGGTTGCACATGCCACCTCAGATTTCTCAGGATGAAGACTGCTTGTGCTCATTCCTGTTTTATGGGTTTTCTGTGGCAGTGGCTACGATTTTGTAGACATACTTCAAGACTAAATTTAATTATATTTTTGCAGTTTAAAAATGCTTTTGGCACTGACTAAATTATAACAATATACAAATGAATCTTCCTCTTCTCCCTATGAATTATGATATATTTTTTATCAACAAATGTTATTTTTCCCCACTTGATTGGCATGCCAAACAGACTTAATTGGGAACATATAATTTTTTTTTCTGAAAAATATTAATTTCGAAGCAGCCATAAAGAATATCAATCTAGAGAGTTAAATTATTGAAAAAGTTATAAGCAACTGACAATGGAACCTTTTATTGCTAAATACCAAGTAGGTCTCATAGGCAGAATGTGATAAACATGAATCCTTCAGGATATATAAAGCAAGCCTGACAGACAGATTGACAAGAGTGAATTTGACAACAGTAAGCAATAAAACTGATAAAGAGTAAGTCGAGCTAAAAGAATTTGATATCATCCTCCTAACTACCTTCAAATAATAAGTATCAAAATATGGAAGTAGAAATGAGGATTTTTTTTTTTCAAAATGCTTTAAGGAAAACACAGTAATCCTCTGCAAAAAGGTCTGAAATAAAATTACTATGTTGAGAAAATATTAACTGTATATTTGTGATGAAAGATTATAAGAGTTCAAGATGTGGGTTTAAACACTTAGAGGAATTTTAAGATTACTTTGAGGAAAGTATGGAGAAGTGCCATAAAAATACAAGTTACACAAAATAATTTCAGTAATAAATAGGCTTTCTCAGAAATTAATGAGATTTTTAATTGGCTTCCAAAAAAGCAAGATTGACTTCTCAGTGGAAAATATAATAAGATCATTGCTTTTACTACAAAGTTATAAAGCATTTGACATTAAGTTATTTGTAGAGTTGAAATCCCTTAGTACTTGCTTGACTGTTTTTCATGGATTTTATGCCACTAGGACATGCAACTGTGAAGTTTATGTGACAGGAGCCATAATGGCTTTAGAGTAAAAACATTGACCAAGAAAATAGTGTCCTCATGTCTTGGTTAATCTAAAATTTCAAGACTTTTTACAACTCCTCAGTAGATTTAATTGACACTCCCTCAAAGCAGCAGTTCTGTGGACAACTAGATTCATAAACATTCAAGAACACATGAGAGTTGAACACTTCTGTGCATGTTTCAGCTTGTTTTCCTAATTGAAACAAACCTTGATTCCATATCAACCTCTTCTTATGTTGATGGTATCAGTCTGGAGGTCTGGGATTTCTCTCTCCCAGCTTGGAGATTTTGCCATTTCTTTTTTAGTTTTACAAGCTTTCTTCTCCATTAATAGTTAGTGAAACATGTTTTCTTTACCAAAAAGAAAAAAATCATCTACTTTATCAGACAATCACTTTTATTATCCATCAAAAGATAGATTTGAAAGCTGATGTGTGAAAGAATTGTCATCTCTTTGTGCAAGTTATTCTAGTTACAGAATCAGAGAATCACGGAAGCACTTAGGTTGAAAAACACCTCTGAGATCATTGGTTCCAACCTTTGACCAAGCCCCACCACTAAGTGCCACATCCAGTCATTCCTTGAACACATCCAGGGGTGGTGACTCCACCACCTCCCTGGGCATTCCATTCAAATGCTTAACAACTCTTTCTGTGAAGAAATTCTTCCTGATGCCCAGCCTCAACCTTCCCTGGAACAGCTTGAGACTATGTCCTCTCATCCTGTCACTAGCTGCCTGGGAGAAGAGACTGACCCCCACCTGGTTACAACCTCCTTTCAGGTAGTTGTAGAGAGTGATAAGGTCTCTCCTGAGCCTCTTTTTCTCCAGGCTAGACAAACCCAGCTTCTTCAGTAGCGCCTCACAAGACTTACTCTCCAGACCCTTCACCAGTTTCATTGCCCTTCTCTGGACATGCTCCAGCATCTCAATGTCTTGCTTGTAGGGAGGGGCCCAGAACTAAACACAGAATTCAAGGTGTGGCCTCACCAGTGCCAAGTACTGGAATGAAATCACTTCCCTGGTCCTGCTGGCCATTGGCTTTCTTGGCCATGTGGACACACTGCTGGCTCCTGTTCAGCAGCTGTTGACCAGCACCTCAGGTCCTTTTCCACTGGGCCACTTTCCATCCCCTCTGCCCCCAACCTGCAGCACTGAATGGGATTGTTGTGAACAACATGCATGGGATTCTGAAATTTGGTTAAGTACTAGGTGACCGAATTTTGCCAGTGTACCACGTTCAAAATGGAAGGTATAGTCAAAAAACCAAAAAGGTAATTCCCAGTGTGAAATCTGTTATGCATCTGAAACGATTCCCCAAATCATGCCAATGGAGGCTGCCCTTTTTTTTATTTTTTTTTTCTTTCCCTAAAACCTATTAAACTTTAATGTTAAAATCCCTGTTGATTTTTCTGGCTCATAAACATCCATTTCATCAGTTGGCTAAAGGTGAAAATATCCTATTCCTCTTATTCATTGCAGGTATACAGGTGAAACATATTAAAGAACATTTTTATTTTCAAAATGTTATTAAGGATTACAGAAATTAAAGCCATTCTCAGGAAGGGTTATCTCAGAACCTTTACTGTTATCTCACCACATTTTGAATAAAATTATTATGCACTTTCTGTCCTTAAAAGTAAAATAGAAAACCATTTCTTATATCAGGCTCACCTAATCATGCAATTTTTGTTTATTTTATCTCAGTTGAGTCTCTGTTCTTTTCTACAATTTTACTGAATTAAATAGGTTGCTGTGAAATAACCCATTCTCTCTTTTAAGTTACTTTTTATTATTTTAATGTCTGATTCTGTAGAAGCTAAAAAAATATGTTCATTTCTTGCTTTTGAGGTAAAAAAATGAGTCTGTCCATGCTTTAATGATTTAATTTAAATGTAAATGAAAATTTTGAGCATAAATATTTTTTTGTTAGGGGTGATAAGGTACACATGTAAGAAGAGGTGAAAAGGAAGACGTTCATCTTTGGGAGAATATCTGCAAAATTAAAAAGTACACTTCCTAACTATTTGTATACTTCCTTAAAATTAATTAAGAAAATAAGCAAAAATAGATTAATAATTCATCAGGACAGACCTATTACTGGTTACTATTCCTGAGTGCAACTTTAGAAATCTTTCCAGTACAGACCATTTAAAATCTGTTTGCAGTATTTCTTTATTTCCACAAATAGGAGTATTTTAGACTTGTGGTGAAACACTCAGGACACACAGAGCACTGCCGGAGGGTATAAACTAAGGCTGATTTTTGTTATCATGAATTGGTACATTGTACCTCAAATTTGACTGTTGTTTTGTGCTGCTAAGCATTCAGGCATTATATTTATGACAGATCCCACTATGCTTTGTCCAAAAAACATTAAATTTGTGATAGGGAATAGACCAACCACAAAAACACTGGCCATTCTAATCAAAACCATTAGCCAGATAATGTGAAAATAGACAGAAAAGAAAAATGCACACTTTACAGTTCTTTAAAATTATGCTGAGAAAAAGCAAATATATTGTTATGTAAATGGTTAAAGCACTAACAAAGCATCTGAGGGAATATTGTCATAGACAACAATTGTCAATATAGCTAGAAGGGTAATTTTTAAAGCTTTGCATATCTGATATTACCAGATGACTTAACAGTTATTACTATTCTCAGCATTCTTTTAAAAGATCCTTTTCATATCTGAAATAGTTTTTCCTGGAGGCTTTTGTTTCATTAGAATCTCTTTGGAAAATCAGTATTGCAATACTGGTCAGAGTGACATTATAATCTGGAAAGTGATTGTCACCTTCTTAATCAATAAATCTACTCTTCAGCTCTTATCTGCTTAGTGACAAGAATGAATTTTTTAAAAATTTTATCCTTTCTGTGCTGAGACTGTATGTGTGATGGATTTGATTTTTGTCTTGTGGCATCCATCAGCTGAATTATTTCATAAGTTTTGCCTTCAAGAACAAGCTCTAGTTGACTATATCTGTACAAGCCCAATTACTAGGTTTGCAGATGGACTCTGACAGGGTTCTTAAAAATGCACTTTTCACAGAGCAGCCCATTTTTTCTAGTGGGAATTTTGGTGCTGGTGTAGTCCACCAAAGGACGCATTATATATCCATACAAATTTCACTTTGCATTTAGCTGTGTAATCCTTGTAGCATCATGAGATTTCCTGTCTACTAATAAAAGAAAAAAAGCATGTTAAAATTCAATGGCAAAAGAATGTTATTGTAATTTTTAATTTAATTTTGAACTTCAACTAAAAGTAAGCAACCACTTAAATAATTTATAAGTCTGAATGGTTACTCCACCACTATTACTAACAATATAATTGTTATTTTTATTACTTATTGTTGTTGTTGATGATGGTGTTGTTATTATTTTATTGTTATTTAATTTTCTGCCTTTTTGAGCAAAGTGACGCAGTCCAATTAAGATGAGAATTAATGCAGAGAGATTCTAAAATCTCTGACATAAAATCATAGAATTGGAAGGTACGTTTGAAGGTCACCTAATCCAATTCTCCTGCAGTGAGTAAGGACATCTTCAATTAGATCAGGTTGCTCAGACCCTCATCCAACTTGACCTTAAATGTTTCTAGAAATGGGGAATTGGCCACCTTTCTGGGCAACCTCTGCCAGTGTTTCACCACTCTTATTGTAAGAAATTTATTCCTTACATCTAGTCTAAATCTGTCCTCTTTTAGCTTTAAATATTATCCTTTGTCCTATTGCAACAGGCCTTGTTAAAAGGTCTGTCTGCGTCTTTCTTACAGGTCACCTTTAGGTACTAAAAAATCACAATAAAGGTCTCCCAGAGCCTTCTCTTCTCCAGGCTGAACAACCCAAACTCAGCCTCTTTTCATAGAAGAGGTTCTCTAATATTTTTTGTGGTCTTCCTCTGGACTTCTCAAATGGGTCCCCATCTTCCCTGTGCTCAGGACCCCAGAGCTGGATGCAGCATTCCAGGTGAGGTCTCAAGAGAGTTGAGTGGAAGGGCAGAAACTCTACCTGATGGCCACACTGCTTTGGACACACCCCAGGACATGTTTGATTTTGTGGGGTACAAGTTCACATTGCTGGGTCATACCCAGACACTCCTTCACAAGCACCCACCAAGTCCTCCTCAGCAGGGCTGCCCTCGATCTCTTTGTCCCCCATCTTAGATTGATAACAGGGGTTGCCCTGACCCACATTCAGGATCTTGCATGGCACTTTGTTGAACCTCATGAGATTCCCACGAGCCCACTTCTTGTGAGCTTGTCCAGGTCCATTTGGATGGCATCCTGCCCCTCGGGGATGTCAACTGCACCATTCAGATTGGTGTGACCTGGAGACTTGCTGAGGTTGCACTGTCTATGTCACTGAGGAAGGCATTTGATAGCACTGATTGCCCTGAGGACACCAGTTATCACTGGTCTTCATATGGACATTAAGCCATGGACCACCATCCTCTTGATGCAAGTATTCAATCAATTCCTAATCCTCAAAACAGTTCACCTGTCAAATCTGTATCTGCCCAATTTAGAGGGAAGGATGTTGTGGGGCACTGTGTCAAAAGTCTTGCAGAAGTTCAAGTAAATCACATTTATGGCCCTTCCTTTGTCCACTGGTGTAGTCTCCACTGTAGAAGGCCACTAGGCTGGCCAAGCAAGATTTGCCCTTGGTGAAGCTGTGCTGGCTGTCCTTCTAGAAGCTGGCTCTTTTTTTTTTAATTTGCCCTTTTTTTAACATGTGTGTTTGCATTTCTTGTTTGTTTTGGTTTAGAATAACTAATTAAAAGGTATAATTGTTATTTCCTTTTTTTTCTTGCCTCCTACATTCACTATTTTTACATTCTTCCTCTTCCTGAAATGGTGCTTTTCTTTGCTGTTCTGCTGCCACAAGTGAGTCTTAAGAAAAGAAACCCCAAACTGTTTGGAGTAAAATTTTGATGCTATAAGCATTTTTCTTACTAGAAAGCACCAGCTGAGTCCAAATTCACTAGTAGTCTAGTCTTTGTGCTGAGTAGGAAAGCTACATACTGTGTAAGGGGCCCAGGATCCAGGCCTGGACACTAGACAGGCTGAGGAGCTGTGCGGATATTGAAGTGACCAGTGAACTGGCATGAGCTTATGAATCTAGAGAGTGTGGGCATATGTGTTCTCTCTAGTGAACCTCAATCCTGGCCACTTGGAGAGGAGGAAGATGAATTGGCTATCTGTACATATATTTTATGAGAGACTTTTGGCAGCATGAGTGTGTGTGTGCATGTGTCTGTCTATCAGTCTGTTTCTCTGTCTGCCTGGAATACACACTCAGCCCTGCTACTGGCTGAACATGCAAACAAAAATATGAGCCAGGAAAACAAGCATGTCCAGTTGGGCTCCACCACCCAGACAGAAAGAATTGCCAGATTCAGGAGTCTGGGCAATTTGGCAGCTACCCATAACATTCTTCATGGTGTAAGGTTCTCTTTGGCATAATGATGTGAATTTGAGTGGATAGTTTAAATTAAGCTCTCTGATAGAAGTATGGTAAAAGCAGGAATTTGTGTGTGACACACTAGGAAGCTGTTACTTGTAACTTGTTACTAAAGAAAAGTAACTTTCAAAAGAAAGAGTTTTTAAAGGTCTGTTTTTATTTTCAGTTGTTTTGCAAGGTTTCAAAATGATCTGTTACTGCATAGTTACTGTACTGTTTTATGCTTTTTATTGCATGTTGTCAAGAGTGTAAGAAGTCTGCTTTAAGACCATCAATTCAAGAGCTGAGGTAAACTTACAGCAGCCTTTTGTTTCTAGGATAAAAATATAGTATCTAAATAAAGGGGTTTAAATTCTCTGTTTCAGTCTGAGCCTTTTTTTCTTTTTTTTTCCTCCTAGTGATCAAAAAGCCTTTAGTTTTCTCTCTAATTCAAGTTTTACTTTACAAAATACTTTAAAGTATTCCTTTAAGAATCATCTGTAAATGTTCATATGAAAAGAGAGGAAGGGGAAAGTAAACCACACAGACACAAAGATATATATATAGTAACATAAGGGAAATGATTCAGAAATAGTTTTGACTATTGTGCTCCATTTTCAGTTTGCAACTCTCAAGATTTTGACTTATAACCTTTAGTCTCTCCATTAAAAAACATTCTACCATATTTGTAAAGATTTCTGCACTACTATGATTATGTCCTGATTCCCCATGGCAGTGCCTTTTCAATGCATTAACTGATGCAGACCTGTGTTCTTGCAAAAGAAATATCAATGCTTCTCAGAAACTAAAATAGTAAAGTCAACATATTGTTTCCTGCTCTGCTGGGAATGCATTTGAATCCAGCCTAGGCTAAAACAATTAAGACTAATTTTCAGTAGAGGTTTTCAGCTGATATAGTTTGAATTTTACTTAATCAAAAACTCCTGGTTTTTGACACCAGTCCTTGGCCCTCGATTACAGCAATTGACTTTGTAGTACGTAGAATTCTTTTTTCCAAAATGGAAGAATTGAGTGTTTAGAATTTAAAAGACAAAGGAGACATGTATGCAGTCATTCTTTTTTTTTTTTTTCTGGCCAATGCATCCTACAAAGACAATCAGTTACACAACCAGTTATCAAATTATTGCTTATCTACTGGTTATTTGGAAATCTACAGAATGCAGAGCACTATTTCATTCCCTCTTGTCAGAATCCATGAAGAGTAGGCTACAACACTAATAGCAACCATGTTAACCACAACAGACTTAACTAATCTGTTTAGCTTGTTCCCTCATGCCCAAGACTGTATGAGTTACTGATCAGAATACAGGTTTTTTCTCCTTGGAATAGAATTGCAGTCTATATTAGATATCTAAATTTTTAGAGCTGAACTTAGGTATGATGAATCCTAATTCAATACTTTTTAAAAAAGCCATATGATAAAATTGTTTTAGAAAACAAAATAGCCCCAAGTGTCCTGTTTTACAACCTTCTACTGAAATTAAGAATTAAAATTATTTGTACACTTTTGTACAGTATAACAATTATTTCAAATATGCTGTTGTGATACACTACTTTATAAAGTCTTTTTAACCTTTAGAAAATAAAGTAAATGCATACAAAATTTTGTGAGTAGTATCCAGGCCTGAATATAAAACAATGGGCTTTTGTCTTAATATAGTTTATTTTAATTTAGACAGATGTACAGTAGAGTCAAAAAACTATAAACATGCTGCTGTAGCATTTTATTAACTTTTTCTGAACAATAGTCCCATCAGAGAGCAAAAGAAAATCCATTTCTTTCATAGAGACAACCCATCTTGAATCTGAAAATGCTTACCCAGCCAGCTGCCTGGCAGTTTTACAGCTCAAATTAGAAAAGAAATCAATATATCATCCTTCAACTGTCAAGTGTATTGTGGACAATTATAATGAACATATGCATAAAAGAAAAATATTATTCTGCTTCATTTCTATTAATGACATTTACTTTTACACTAAAATAAGAAAGGTAAAGCTTTAGGCAAAGACAGAAATAAAGGATTGTGGTCTACATTGAAAACATATTATACAAGAACCAGGTCATACACCTTTGACTTTATGAATTATCATTCCTGTAACCTCCAATGTCCAAAAAGAGTCTTGAAATCTGTCTTTATCAGACTTACTGCCAAGACCAAAAATCAATCCACCCAAGGGATGAACACTGCTTTTTGCAAGTGATACTGTGTCACTTTGAGCCATGTCATGTCATAAAGGTCTCACAACTTGAAGAAAATAGGTCAGTTCAGAATCACGGATGTGGAGAACCTGTAAGAAAACAGCAGTCTTTTAATAAATAAACGAATACATCCAGGCATAGAGTTTTATCAATGCATTTTGCACAATTTTGGCATTTTTACCTTTGGGGTCTGGGTTTGTGGTTTAGGTTTGTTGTTTGTTTTATTTTTTTTATTTTGTCTTGTGAGTTTGTTTTGTGTTGGTTTGGGTTTTTTTGAACACCTGGAGCAGAGAGATGGCAGGTAATTTAGAGGTGGATAACTTACCTGGGACTAATCTATGAAATGCACCATACTGTTTATTACACCTGATAGGGCACCTCACACACAAACATACAGCTGGGGAAAGAGGGTTTTGGGTGGGTTGGTTTTGAGTGGTGAGAGTTGACCTGGCTGCATCCATGGTGTATCACATGTATATGCTGTGGTTTAACCTAGCAGGCAGCTAAAAACAACACATCCATTCACTCACTCCCTCACAGTGGGATGAGGGAGAGAATTGGAAAAAAGGCAACATTTGTGGTTGAGATAAATACAGTTTAATAAGACAGAGAAAAAGGAAGAGAAAATATCAAGTGAATATGCAAAACAAATGTTATTGCTCACCAGCTGTTGACAATCCAGCCCTGAGCACTGGCTGCCACACCCTGGCCAACTGCTCAAAGGGTTGGGTTTTTTTTCTTCAGCATGACACCATGTAGTATGAAATATCCTTCTGGCCTGTCTGCGTCAGCAGTCCTGACTGTGTCCCCTCCCAGATGCTTGTGGACCCCCAGGCTCCCTGCTGACAGGGCAGCTGGCAGTGTGAGAAGCTGAAAAACCTTTGACTTAGTGTAAATAAAACATCAGTTTATTATCAACTTTATTGACATCCTAAATCCAAAACACAGCATTGTATCACTTACTAGGAAGAAATTTAACTCTATCCCAGTCAAAGCAGGACAATATACTTCCAAATTTCTTCTCACAGAAGAGAGTGAAGTGTCTTTCAAAGTCCCTCTCAAGCACAATTCTTCAGATCCTTATGGACCTTGAAAGGAAGGAGGAATTGTGTAACCAAGCTATACAGAATATCTCAGAACAAAGAAGAAACTGTTGTGGGTTTTGGTTTGGGTGTTATTTTTCTGGGTGTTTTTTTTGGGTGTTCATTGAGTGCTTTTTTAGTCTGGCTGTCATCAAAAGCACTACTACCCTACAAGAATCACCCAAAAAAGGATCCCACAATACCTACATTGTTAGAGATCTACCAGAATTTTTTCTGCAAATGATGTAACTAGGAATACAGCAAAGAAGCTGTGTTGCTTGGATCTTGACAGACTACCTTTGTTCCAGTGGAGGATTGTGCCTTCACTGTTTTGTCATTGAGGCAAACGCACTCAAGTTAGCACTTCCACCACGCTATTTCTCTGCTGAAGTACCCAAACCTTTAGAAGTCTCAGTTGTGTTGTCTCCTAATAGATCTATCAGTATGAAAAGACAAAATTATGCACAACACTCAAGAGGGCTTCATCTCTTCAGGTTTCAGTGTCATGTCTTCATGTGTCAGTCATTCTGCTTGGGCATGTGGTTGAACACAAACTTGAGCGGTAAAATACTTGTTTTATACACCATGGGCCATTGATTGTGGCTGTGCTTTAAAGAAAGCTGCTACCACTTGTGAAAAACATAGTTCTTGAAATCCATGAGCTGATCCAAAGATATACAGCAAAGGATGAAAGAAAAAAAGTAATGTGGAAAAAACCAACCAAACAAAAAAAAACCCCAAAAAACCAAAACAAAAAACAAAACCAAAAACAATGGGTGTAAATAAAGAAGTAGCATAAATAACTCACCACGAAGGTATAATGAGGTGGCTGTGAAGAACTCAGAAACACTGGCATGTCCTGTCTGCAGGCAGACAACAGATGCTGAGGTATAAAAGTAGTATAAAACTAAGAATCCTATTTACACACTACTGGGCTGTTCTCCACCTCTGGAACTTTTATATCTGTGCATTCATACCTATAGTTAGATACAGGTATGCAAACCAAGACATTAAATATGGGTTATAGTCCTCCACAGGGTAAGTGAAGCTGGTATATTTGTATTAAAACCTCAGTGCTATTTTCCCATAATATTTTTTTCTTTTTCTTTCCGAGAGCATATTCTTTACAATTGCTAAATATGTTTAGAAAATGAACTTCAGAAGACTGGGAGATGATTGTTTTCCACAAGCATTAGAGAACAAAAATATTTTCTCAGTGACACCAGTAAGTAATCTGAAAGTGAAAAAAAGAAACAATTTGATTCAGATTGTGGGTAGAATTTATTTAGATTTCCACCTATTCTGGTAGAATAATATCTGATTTAGTTAATAATAACAACAACTATTACTACTACTACTACTACTACTACTTATTATTATTATTATTATTATTATTATTATTATTATTATTATTACTGCAACTATTACTACTACCGCTTCTATTAATTAACACTTCCAGAGACATTGGCAAGAAGTTCTGATGGGTTGCCAAATTGCTGAGGGTTCAAAAGTATATTTTGACAAACCTTGACTTGGATGCCATTTAGCATGCAAAAAATGGAATATAAGCTTTTGTTGCATTCAAAAGGATAGAAGAAACCAGAAGATGACAGATATAAGAATAAATTTTAAAAAGTGAAGGCAGGGAGATGACAAAATATCCAACTCCAGAAACCTCTGAGAATAAAATAGAGTAATAAGTGGAAAGAAATAGGAGGCAACCTCAAAAGATTACATTTTGAATGCTCACTTCTACAGGTTTATGGTAAATAAAGTTTGAAAAACACAGGTGTTAGTTCAAAGTTTCACCAATATCAAGCCACTAAAACCTATTTGGCAGTATACATGCCTGTTATGCAAAAGCTTTTCTGCAGTTAAGAAAATGACAAGTGGGAATAAAATGGCAAGGAAGTTACAAAGCTAAGACATATATTATGGGTTTTTTCCCATCGCCAACAAAGTGACCAAATTATCACTAGGTATTCAAATCTAGTTAATATCAAATCACTTAATAATCTTTTTTAAAATGATTGCAGCATCTCAGGCTTCATTTCTATTTCATGCTGAAAGTGAATATTGATTTTCATAAGTTATTTAAAAATAAAATGCATATTTATAATATTTTTCCTTTTTTTTTTTCTGGTCACTATGTACTTCATCTCAGCTGTGTTAGTTTAATTTTAAAGAGGTGTCCTTTAGCTGTTCTGATGAATTTTTTGTATTGCTACAATAATCTAATTTGCCAGTATTCTGAAAATTCTTCAGCAGAAAGGCTTTTGCTAATTTGATTCAGTACTGCTATGTCAACTTTAATTTTAACTCTGCTTCTCAAAGTTGATAAGAAGAAAACTCTTTAATAACCCTAGATACTTAACTCATATTTAATAAAACCTCTCCTCCTTCCCTGCAGGGACAGATTTAATATTTATTACTTCACTGACACTGCCACATGCAGTAAGTATAATGTCCACTTTTTCTGAGCCCTGACAGAATTCAACAACAGTTCAGAGAATTCTCAGTGTCACATTACTGGTACTAGTCATCAGACTTATTTTATTTGCATTACAAATAGTTCAAACTGCAGAAATTAATGCAGGCTGAACATAAATGATTAAACTTGATGTAATACCTGTATTTAAAATGTAGATTGTAAATTGACAATATTCTTCCCCCTCAGATAGCTGTAGTTTAAGAGATTACTATAAAGATTCCCCAAAATTAAGTAATTTGTCATGAATTTACAAGTATAACACCTGACAGCACCACATCCTATTACATTACACATTACTTCCACCCAAAATTCACTTTTCTGAGGTTTTTTTCCAAACTAAACCACCTGGTTCAAATTTTCCATTCCTAGCATCCATCTCAGGATGATAAAAACACAGACCAGGGAAGAGTTAGAACAGAGGAGGGAAACAGATGGTATGATTGGGACTGGCTACAAGAGGGGGAATATGTTACGAATTGTGTGAAGAAAAATGGAATCACATTAGAAAGAAAATTAAAAGCAAGTAAAGGGATGGAGGGCAAAACACAGCATATACAGACTGTAGAATACTCATCTAAAATACAGAGTAGAGGGGAAATAGAGTAAGCAAAAAAAAACCCCAAAATGTCCTGTAAAGCCCCAAGTCTCTTGACGGGGGCTTAGGTACTTTGATTCCCTGAGGCAGGAGCAAGGGAGAATGCAACAGCATTCTGAGGAGGTTAAGCAAAAAACTTTTACTGGCAAACTTCAGAAAAGAAGGGTACTTGGCAAATTTTAAAGCAACATTCAATCAAAATAAAGCATTTCACAAAGCACTGACTTAGCAAACTTTAATCCATCCAATTTTAAGTTACCCAGATTTTGAGAAGAGGAAATTAGGAGAAGAAAGAGAAAGGGGGAGAGAAATAAATATACAGCAACCACCTTGGTTCAAGGCAGTCTCAGCTGCTATTTACTCCAAGACAGCAGGGATATGATCATAAGGATTCCTGTGCAACTACTTTTATCTGCTCTGGTCTCTTGGGGCCCTCCACCCCAAGGTAGGGCCCTCACTGTGCCAGTGGATGATAATAGCCATTCTGGAGCTGGACTAGAGGCTCCAGGGGCAGGGTCTACAGAGCATTGCACTGTCCAACCTTGGCAGAACTTGCCTTGCCTCCCTCACCCTTCACACTCTCTTTAGATGTTTTGAGCCAGTAATCTGCTTTTCTAGTCTCTCACACCTCTGTTGTGCTTTGTATTTTTTTTAATGAAGCTTCCATTTGTGCACAAGCACACTTTTGCAAGTATTTCAGGATAGCTATTCAAACTCAGAGAAAAAAGGAACAGGCGTTTATTCCAATTAAATTGTCCTAGGCGTCCTCAGCACTTGATGGAAGAAAAATGTTTCCAGCAATCAGTGTCTTAACATAATTATCTGGGCTAGTGAAATATGACACAGTCTGGAAATACCAGTCTTAACCAGATACGAAGCTTGACTATCAATCTTCTAGGTGGCTAAAATTTGAATCACATCTATCAGGATGTGAACACAACAGAAACACACAAACAGGTACATTTTAAAATACAGTATACAGGACACTTAAAATATTTACTTTTTCCTATTTCTAGAAACCTTTCTCTTATTGTATTACCTGAAAAATGTAAATACTAAATTGATGCCTGAGTTCATTTTACAAATCTTGTCACTTCAATATCTGAGATTTTTAGGTGAAATATTTTTAACAAAAAGTTATCTGAAGGCAGCTTGGACAAGTCTTTTTCTCCCTTTCATACAAAAAGTGAAGAAGGTCCTGGCAGGAATTTTCTTCTCAAATTTTTCATCAATATCTGTAAAACCTCTTCTTTAAAAGGATAACATATGAAGCATATCTAAGGGGTTCCATTCTATGAGATTAAAACAAAAAAAAAATAGTTTTGCAGCTTGTCTCCATTTTATCTCTAGCTCACTTCAGATTGCATGTCTGTTTTAGTCATGCTGGGAGAACACCTTTAAATCTGTTTTCAAAGTTTAAACCCAAAGCTGCTACATATACTAGAGCATACAGAAACTCTTGTGTCCCACAGTGCTGTTCCTTGTTGTACATTCAGATGATGGCCACACATTGGCAGTTTGAAGCCTGGGGAGTGTGTCTGTAATTCCTATTGTATTTATCCCACTATGAAGCCCTTGTCAGTTAAAAGTAATCATAGTCCTGACCTTGTTCCATTGCTTGTCAGTTTTTGCTTTCCAAAATGTATGAGGAATCCTACTCAGCATCATAGAATGTGGTCTTCAAGTGTAGGTCTTCAAGAAACATTCTATTATTTTCTTTTAAAAGAGAGTAAAAAGAGGATCAAAGACAAGCCTCGAGAAGTTAGTCAGAGACTGAGTAGCGAGGTTACTTTATAAAGCATTTAGTGAAGAGCATTTTTAAATTTTATTAAAGTTTTGGCTAGAAGTTGGAAAAAGGACCTGGATTAGAATATTTTACTTCTCTACAGTTCAGGAGGTAAGGCTTTGCATGTATGATTTTCAAGTAACTAGAAAACTACTTTGTTTTTAAATAAAGGAATATTATTCATGTTTTGTTGGGACATTTCTGACAGGTGGGAGGAATCTAGTTTTTCTAATGCCTTTCTCTCCTGGCTGAGTACTTAGAGCAGCCAGACTGTTGGCTGGCAGTTGTTGCTTTCATAGTCAGTGAAATGATTTAGGTGTTACTGTCCAAATTGTCATGCATTCTTTTAAACCTACAGAAACCTATTTCATTAATACTTCTGCTCTATACCATTGCAGCAGCTGTGAAACTGTACTGCTTTAGTCTCTGATAATCTAGTTTTGCATTAAAACTTCAGAGAAGAATACACTCTGAATCTCTATAGGCCAATGGATTGAATAATCTGGCAAAATGAAGGCAGAAAAACTCAAGCAAAGCCTTGGAATGTATCATGGTTAACAACAGGACACAGTTCTAGTTTACAGCTTATTCTGCAAAGTCCTGTTTAAGGATGGTAACCATGTACGGTATTTTTCTTTATTAATGATGCTCCAACTTCAATCACTGACTACTGTTAGTTTATTCTCTGGTTTTATTTTCTCTCTTCTTTAACTCATTAAAAATTGCTAAGCAAATCATGATTATTCTCATGTTTTCTTGCGTTCACTACAACAGTTTTGCTACCCAATTCCTTTACACCAAAGTCTGCTCAGAATATACATGAATTTGTGCACAGAAAAAAAAAATTAGATTCTTCTTGATCAATTCTTTTATCTTCTCATAAAAAGCTAAACCAGCATGCACAATAAGAGCAATTTCTGCAGCCAACAACTTTCCTACATAAGACCTCAGAACTACAGTTTCATTAACATTAAATGGTGATACCTTTGCCCTTTCTTCAACAAAACTCCTGGACTCTTCCACATGACCATTTCTTCCACCATATCCGAGAAGTCTCAAGTCTTTTACCATCCACAAATTTTCTGTGGGTGCATTCCATTGCCTTGTTAATGTCATTAATAAGGGCAGTAGAGGGTATTACCTGCTTATCAGGTCCCAGGGAATGCTGTTCATTACTGGTCACTAGATGGATTTTGTGCTGTGTGCAGCAACCAGTGATCCACCTATCACACTGCACTAATTGAAACTGTACTGCTCCTCTAAGACAAAGTAAATAGCATCCTTTCTCTTCATTCACAAAGCCAGTCACCTTGTCACAGAAAGCAAGTAGTTTTGTCAGACATGGTTTGCCTATGATAAATCCATGTGAGATATTCTCAGTCACTTGTGCCTCATTGTCGTTACTCAGTATTTTCTCTCTTCCTCATTATTTAGACCATCATGTATGTGTTCAGCCAATAAGCAGACATTTCTAAACTGTCCTCCAAAATGTTATTATTGTATTTGTTTGCAGCCTTTTGGGATAAAGTCAATTCACCAGTTTCTGTTGAATTCCTTGTACTTGTTTTCAAAATCTTTTTATGCATATGATTAAAAAACCTCAATAAAATTACAAGACTCTAATTGAGTGGATAATTCAAATAGTAAGCAAAATATGTGAAAAAGTACTCACTCTGTGAGTGAGTAATCATGGACCCTTTGGATCCATGATTAATTTTTGCCCGAATTATATTTGCATTTCTTGTGATAAAAATACAACCAAATCTGGAAAACCCTTTAGAAGCCCAAAGATATTCCTGAGAACAGCTCTAAGTGTTGTGCATATGAGTTTGATGATAAATGGTGCACAAGACAGAGAACAACCTATTAAATAGTAACAATTATAGTAGATTTTGCTCAGCCACTTCAGTCACAATTTTCTGTGCACAATGAATGAGGCTGTAATCCTGTGAAAATAAATGCATGATAATGCTATTAAATATGTCATAGCAAATATACATTAGTGATAATAGTATAGTCAGGCACATACAGTTGATGTTCCTTGTTATTGTCACCCTGTTTACTTACACAAGGTAAATTCCAGCATTCAAGCAGCATATCTATCTACTCTTCTTTCTCCCTCTCATATGTGCATTTTCTATGGACCCTGTTTCTGCAACTGGAGTCATAAACGGATTTCTGCACCTTACAGGGCCCTGCCCACCAAGGTTCATATAGTGAAAGGACAATAAAGAACATCCATAATTCTGTCTGTCCTCCTCTGTACATCACATGCCATGGAATTTGCCCTTTTAATTGTCTAGAGCACATCTTATAGAAATACATTCAGTTCTTGAGGCATCAAAGTATGGTGAGAATCTAACAAGTTTCTTAGCATTTTGTTACAATTATTTATTATTCTTGCTTTTTTAAAAATCATTCCTTACCTTGCTATTTCAAAATAGTTCAAGTTTCTGGTACTTATTTCCTCTTCCTTGATAGATTTTTTAGCCCTTGTTATCTAGTGTTCATTCTGAGTGAGGGTATTTACATTCAGTCATGATGCTACCTCTCAGTCTTTTGATAAACTGTGTAGGTAGAGGTCACCATGACATTCACTTCAGTAGATTTATCCCTCAAAGCTCTTTTTGCAACTCCTCCAGTTTTTAACATTCTGAAATTTCTCTTAGAAAGTGAAATGCGGAATGTGAAAATCTTTATATCACATCACACAATGAATTTCAGAATTTTTGATGTACACTGTCATTCAACAAGCTCTTGCTGTTTATTCACATATCACTATTTAATTTCTTAAAAAAATAATTTGTTTCTCTGAAGACCATTTGATTTATAAAATAATTAACAAAAAAAAAGTGTATTATTTCCATATCTGCATTTGTTAGTGCATGAGTTTGCTAGTTGAGTCACACTGCATATTACTAATTATTGCTAGAATTCTGCTAATTTAAAACAAATATATAAAATGAGAAGATACTGATGTTGACATTAATTTTATTTCTGGAGAAGATTTTAATATAGTTTACTACTAACTTGGTAATAAAGCCACCTTGGGCACTTCTCTGAATGCTTTTTTAACTTCTAATAAAGGAAACAGACTAGTAATATCTGTGGATGTATTTCAGATGCAATGGGAATTAGTCAAAGCTAATGAAGAATCACTGGACACAGCAGAAGACAGTTCAACAGATGGAGAAAATTGTTTCTTATTCTTCTATTTTAGTGTCTGTGCATTAGAATTTGTTAAGTCACTGGAGTGGAGAATACATCTCTGTAGATAGCTATTATTAGAGTGCTGTCACTGAGGCATAAGAGCCAACATTGCAGAGCATTATTCTTATGATGTTTTCATGTATATAGTCCATTGGTAACATTTCTATTTGTGCTATGGGCAGGCTTAATTGCACTTCTACGAAGACAGCAAAATGCTGGTATTTGTGTTTCTCCAAAATAGTAGTAAAATGAAGGACTGAAACCCTTCATGGACAAGTTAAAACTGTGAAGAAAAAAACAGAAACTTTGAAATTGAAAAATAGAATTGAAACTTTACATTCAGCAAAAATTGGTGGGGTTTTTATGCTCCACCAATTATATTAGGCAGTCATACAGTGCACATTGCTGATGTTAACACTGGTGAATGCAAGAAAATGTCAGTAAAAAGAGATGATTACAACAGTGGTGAGAAGTCATTAGATCCCTAACAGAAGTGGGTCGTGAAGGATCAAACTCACCAGACACAAGTCACAGAGCTGAGTGTTTCCCAGTGAGGCCCTGACTTAGGACCCAGCTCCATGGGGTTTTGTCTGCCCATGCCCCAGGCTGGAGATGTAGAGTGCTGCCACATAGCTGGGACCAGGATGAAATGGGATTTGTTGCATGAGCCAGGGGGGAGAGATACCCACCAGAGCCATCCTCCATCTGAGGGCTGAGTTTGAGCTCTGGCTCTTGCCCTTGCATCTTCTCATGCCCTTCTTTTACCCATGGCTCTGGTCTTCCAGATGGACCTGATGATAACTTCAGTTCTGGGGTTGAACTTCAGTTCTGGTTTTAGAAGCAATGACTGATGTCTGCAGGTTGGCAGTGAAATGTCTGGGGAAGGAAGCTCAGCAGGGGAAATCAGAAGACAAGAAGAGGGTTTCATCTGTTAATGTTAGGCTCCAGTGTTAAGGTTGGCATTTGAGTTACTCAGCCAACAATTCCTTAAAATAGAGTGGGAGAAAAAATAGGCACACTAGAGAGATACATCTTATCCAAAAAGAGACTCTAAAACACAATTCAGATAAATGGCTCATTTGTTTCTGAAGGCAACCAGAATATAGAGAGATGAGCAGAAAGCAAATTAAGGTGAAAACAGTCCAAATTGTCCCAATGTGAGTAAGCATCAGTATAGAACCCTGTAAGAAGCCTAGAATAGAATACTAAACTCTTAGACTAAAATATTGACAGACAAAAACAGGAAGCAGTGCATAGAAAATATATTTTCACTTGATTAGGGCTATGATGAGAAAAAGAACTTCTGTCCTTCTAAACAGTAGAATTACATGAGACTGTCTATTCATTTTGCTACCTTATCAGTAACTAGCATAATCTAATGGACAAAGAATTTTGGGCAAACAAGTCAAAATGGGTTCTTAAATATAGCAAAGGCAGTAAAAATCATTATTTTCTAGAATTTAGGTGATACAAACTAGATTTTTTTAAAAATTTATTTAGTATGGGATATTGCAGAAATGTTAAGTGCTCTTTCAATGCAATGTTATAATTTAGAAGCAAAATAAGGATAAATACATCTTAAATCAGTATGCATCTGAAACTCAGAGAAAAAATTAAAACTAAACAAAATGAAAGCAAACAAATCAATCAACACACCTTCCCCAAAATATCCAAGGTCTTTGGTTTCAGATGGCCCAAAACTAAACCCAAATTGATTTAAGTGTGATACTTTCACTTTCAGATCAGAATCCCAAAGATCACTGCAAATGAAAGTCATTATTTTGCTTTTATTCATGTCTTAGACAAAAAGATCTATTGAGGTTAGTAAGGGAATTTTATAAAAGCCATAAAAACAAGGTGAAAAATTATTCTATTACTTGACAGCTTCTGTAATAAAAAAGAAGCAATAAGAGGGAACAAAAGATGATTAAAATAAAATGACTATAAACTAGCTTTGGTATAAGCAGCATGTGTGGTTGCCTGTAACTCAAATAATGATGAAAAGAATCTCATGTCTTGTAAGATGATCAAGTATTGTTTAGTAGGTGAGCCAATCTTTTTCTTGAACATGAGGGCTCCTCTCCTTTTCATTTGCTTATTGTTGATTACAGCCAGGAAGTGATTTAGAGTATCACAAATTCAGTCATTATTCTGGAACTTGAAGAGCTTAGTATGGGGTTTTCTGTATTTCAGTAGGGTTCCTTTCATAATTTGAAGTATCTGAAATAATCTATGTACCTTGAAGCCTTCTTTCTGATGAAAATTATCATAAAAATGTTATATAGTAGAAAATCTTGATGAGGTTCTGTAGCATGCAAGTCTATACTGCAGGTTCCATGTTAAATTATTCTATATTATAAGACTGAACATTTGCAGAGCCTTGTTGCATCACAGGAACTTTATTTAAGTGTCCTTCTGGATTGTGATTCTGAGTATTAAAAAGAGAGTGGCTGCACAATAGTTTGAAAATAAATGTTTTTAAACCTGATCTTCACTCATCTCAAACTTGCAACTTTGAATTAATTAGAAAAATTACAGGTATAAATAAAATATTGGTGCTCCTTAAGATACTTGAGAACTCTTTGTACTCAATAAAAATTCCTAAGGAAGTAAGGATTTTAGAATTTCTAGAATCACAGAATAACTTAGGGTAGAAATTACCACTAAAATTATTAAGTCCAACCATAAAGCTAACACTGCCAAGCCCACCACTAAACCATGTCCTTTAGTGCCGTATTTACATGTCTTTTAATTATCTCCAGGGTTGGTGACTTAATCACTTCCCTGGGCAGCCTGTTCCAATGTCTGACAACCATTCAGTGAAGAATGCTTCCTAATATCCAATTTAAATGCCCCATGGCACAATTTGAGTCTGTTTCCTCTCTATTGCATATTACTTTAGAAAAGAGACCTCCTTTTCTCCAGGCTAAACAATGCCAGCTCAGCCACTCCTCATCAGACTTGTGCTTCAGACCCTTCACCAGCTCCACTACCCTTCTCTGGACATACTCCAGCATCTCAATGTCCTTCCTAAATTGAGGGGCCCAGAACTGATTACAGCACTTGAGGTGTGGCCTCACCAGTACTGAGTACAGATCACTGCCCTGGTCCTGCTGGCCACACTATTCCTTCTACAGGTCAGGATGCCATTGGCCTTCTCGGCCACCTGGGCACATGATGGCTCATGTTCAGCTGCTATCAACCAGCACTACCAGGTCCTTTTCCATGTGGCAGCTTTCCAGCCACTCTGCCCCCAGCCTGTAGCACTGCATGGGACCCAATGCAGAACCCACCATTTCACCTTGTTGAATCTCTTATAGTTGGCCTCGGCCTACTGTCTCTGCCCCTCCAGATTCTTCTGCAGAGACTTACCCTCCATCAGATCAATACTCCCACCCAACTTGGATGCAGTCTGCAAAGTGACTGAGGGTGCACTCAATCCCCACACAATGGTTTGCAACTCCTTTTTATTGCCCATGCAGTATGTATTGCTATTAGATTCATTTCAGCTGGGTTATTGATCCTGCCACCTTTTCAGAGGAAGAAGTTCTAATTCTTACATGACCATTCTTAGGCATTTCCATGGTTTATAACATATAAATAACTCTTGCATCTTAGCTACCTCATGGACTTCCATTCCCTACATTTGCTAAGATTGCAGAGCAAAGGACCTCACTGCCATGTCATGCAGCAAACATTGTCACACCACTCCTAGCCTTTTCTCAATTGATCCTGGTTTTATCCCCTTCAAACCTGGTCTCAAGCTCTTTCAATGAGCCCTGCTAACTCATGTGCAAAATTCCTCTTCCCCCTTTGAGACTGGTATACCCTGCCTGTTGCTAGAAGCCTGGTGTCACGTAGAGCAACCCAGGATCAAAACCTCCAGAATTCTGCCAGTGACATCAAGATCAAAGGCATTGATCTTCCAGCTCTTCCTGTTTCTTCTCTCAGCATTCCCTGCAATTGAAAGGAATAGAGGAGAATACTGCTTGACCCCTTAGCCAGTAGTCCCAGAACCCTGAAGTCACTACTGATTGCTCTGGGATTTCTGGGATTTCTGGCTTCATCACTGCCTACCTGAAAAAACAATCATGGATAATAATCTTAGGGCTGTAGGAGTGTAGGAAGGTTTATCTTCATACCTTTAACTCAGGCTCTTCTTTTTCTTCTATGTGGTTCCAAGATGACAATATAAATAAAACAATACAATTTTTTTTTTCAGAAGATTAGCTGTATCTTCTGATAATATAATCTGTACAGTCATTGTACACATTAAAGATTTTCAAATGTTTTAATCATGGAAACAAACTGCGTACTGGAAGGCTTGATTAAAAACTTCATAATCAAAAGTCTTCACATAGGATCAAGTTTAGTCAAACAAATTTTTGGGCATAGTACAGGTGTAAATAGAAGAAGTTCTATTGTATGGGATGTCAGACTATATGATTAATTTTCTTCTTTAGTTTTAAAATGATGAATCTTTCTTAATTTCTTTTCTCTTCTTCCTTGTACTCAAACTACTAGACTGTGAAATGTTCTTCCATCATTTTAAATCCTTTTGAATCTTACTTCCTTTTAAATCTTCTTTATGAGAGAGAGCAGAGAGATGGAAAAAGGTAAGATTTTCAAGATTTTTTAAATAGATTGACATTGAAAGAAACTAGTAGGTGAAATCCTTCATACTGCTTCCACAGAGCCTTACATGAGATTTATATCAACCAACATTGCCAATTTTAAAAGTGAGAACTGGTTAAATCTGGGTCTTCAGAATCTCTTTGTCAGTAAACTCAAGGTCTCTCCTGAAGGTGATGTCTCTCAAAAGCTAGCTGAAATATATTGCTATAACAAGAGGACATGGCCTGAAGTTGTGCCAGGGGAGGTTTACATTTGATATTAGGAAATTTTTTTTCACTGAACGGGTGGTCAAGCATTGGAACAAGCTGTTCAGCGAAGTGGTGAAATCATCATGCCTGGAAGTTTTCAAAAACCATTTAAGTGTGGCATCAAGGGACATGGTTTACTAGTGGCCCTGGCAGTGTTTGGTTTATAGTTGCTCCTGATCTCTTCCCACAGAGGTCTCCACTGTGGTCCCCCCCATTATGAAAACTTTGCCATGTAAAGCCAATGACACTATCTTTAAGGTTTTTTAGCTAAAAAAAAACAAACAGCATGAAGGCATTAAGAATATCATGTCAAACTGGTTTTATTTTTTGGCCTGACAGAAGATCTGCCCTAGTAGAAAAAGGCAACAGTAAAGATAGTTAACATTTCTTGACTATAAAACGCTTTTTGGAACAATTGCAGTGGTCCTTATCATAAGAACACTGAATATGTAATGGCATTAATGAAATCACTCACTAGTTGAAAACCTGTTCTCTAAAATGTGTCACTTTCACTCTGAAATTACATTTTGAATTCAGATATATCCAGCATTAAATAAAGAGTAGATAAAACTGGCATATATGAGGGAAAAAGACTGAAAAAAACAAGGCAACTAGTTAGACAGGATTATGGAAAGATCTCCAAGCCCCATCCCCAAACAGAAAAACACACATCCTGGTGAAAAAAACAAACCCAACAAAACAAACTTCACATTACATCATATGCCAATAGTCACTTTTTAAAAAATAAAATCTCATTCTGGCATATGAATGTTATTGTGATGTGCATGTTATGCAAGAAATTGACAAATTCTTTTCTGTTTGGTTTAGTGAGTCTTCAGCTGAAGTATAGCATGAGATCTGATTTACAAAATAGTATAGAGTGATTGATGAGAGAACAGCAGAACGACAATAAGTTGAGAAAACATGGTCTACAGTGGAATGTAAGGAACTGGTTTTGTTCAGTCTGGAAAAGAGAAGACTGGCAATATATTAACATTTCAGCTTTAAAATTATCTTTATAAAGATTTGAAGTAAACTATTTCATTGTTAACAAATATTTATATTGATAGTAAAATTCTGCTTACTACAAGGGCAACTAAACTCTGAAATAGTACACCATGGGGCCAAGTAGAATATCCTTCTGTCCTCTTTTCTGAAGGAAAGACTGAATAAGCATCTCTCAAGATGGTTTACTGAGTTTGGACAAAAATTACCTCCACATACTTGGGATTTTTCCTCCTTCCCACACTCCCTCCTTCTGACATTTCTGTGATATTTGTAATTCTATAATTGCATAGCTCCTCACTGACATCTTTTTGTAGAAAGATATAATTTGGTCTTTGGTTGCTGCAGCAAGGGGGGCCGTGGGGCTTTGCTTCACTTCAGGTGAATCAAAATGTGTGAGAAGAACATGTTAGAAACCTGAAGACTGTTATATGTAGAGCAGCAGAAACTTCTGAGAAAATAATTACAGAAGTATGTCAAAAGCAAATCATATCCATAATAGCACTTCATTAGAAGATCAGAAAGAACTACCAAGAGATTATTCATAATAAAAAACTAAATTAGGTGCATCACTGGATAAAACCAAATCTATTTCTCAAAAACAATTTTTGATGTCTTCCATTATAAAATGTAAATGTTTCAGATAATAGGAAGAAAAAAAAACACAGCAAAGAAAAGGAGATATAGAACAGTTTTTTAAAGAATCACTAGCTTAAAAAAATAGCTTCAGCTCATTTTCATTAAGCTCTAGTAAGTTCACAAGTCTAACTGTTGACAAATGCTCTCTATCACACTAATGCTTTATCAATTAAACTGTGTCTTCTGGGAGACTAGAAACGGTTTCTAATGATGTGAGGCAGCAGTGTCTCTTCACTTACAATAAAAGTAGCTTTTATTGGCCTTTGCTAATACTAGTGAGATTTCTTTTAGTCAGAGAAGGGAAAAACAGGTCATGAAAGTTATTGTAGTAGAAGTCTGAAAAGTGGACTTTTGCGGTTGCTAAACTTTTTAATTTCACTTATGCAACCTGATGTAATTTTTCTGTCATCTTTCATATACTATGATGTTAAAATTAAATTATTTCATACATCTTCTTCATTTGTGTACTTTAATTTGACTCTTTTTTCATGCAGGAATATCTATTAGATTTTAAAAAATAATAATTTGTCTGGTTTTTCTTTCCTCCAACAAGGTAGACAGACATGCAGAATCTAAAATATTGTGCCTTAACACAGGGTGAACTACCAACAGTAATGATTTTTGTAAAATCAGTAATGGCAAACTAGAGAAATTAGCAGAAATCTCCCATTCAATCCAATCCAACTGGTTCAAGCCCAGGCAAAGCCAATAGTATTGAAGGAGTTTCTGTATTAAAATTAGATTCCACTGACCTCTGTGAGCTAAACTTCTGATTGTGGTCTAGTCTACTGTGAAAGTTTTCTTTTAAAGGAAAAAATGAGAGCCAGTTGTTTAAATGCGGCCAAAATTTCTTTTCCAGTGAATTAGTTGACATGTAGTTGACACTGGAGACCAAAGCCTGAACAACTTTGATGGGACTTTTTGAAGTCAACAGTTATCCTCTCACATTTAATAGCAATTCTACCTAAAGATACCACTAACCAAGAAAATTACATATTGATACAATGCACAATATTTGTTTGGGTGGTTTTCAATTCCAATGGGGTGCTGCTTGACTCTAATATTTGGAGATGGTGTACACCACACACAGAACTTGCTGGAGCTTTTCAGGTTTACACTTCTCATTAACTTTACTGTATTTTGTCTTTCTGTCTCTCTTTATAGTAAAAACAGGTGTTTTTACAATTAGATAATTAATAAGGAAGAAAGAGGGCAAAATTTTCTCTTTTTTTTTTTGCCTACCCTACTCTACCACTTTTTCCAACTGATTTTGTTCTGTATTCTGGTTTATAACTTACTGGCACATTTAGGGGCAATCGACCAAAGAGAAGCATTAGAAAAGTATAATTAAAATGGGGTAAGTATTTTTAATCTTTAGTTCTCAAAAGTAAATGGTCAGATCCTCAAAATAATAGGACAACTGAAATAATTTAAAAATTTTCAAACTTGTAATTGAAAAAGTCTTGAGGTAGGCACTTATAATGTGAAAGCAGCTTCACCAGTTCAAGAGGTGGTACCTTTTGAAGTGGCTGATATGTATCAGGAGAAAATCCTGACTAAAAATAAAAGAATAAATAGAAACTGTTGATGAATGCACAAAAAAGGAAATATGGTGAGGAAGCTGTCAAAGGCTGTATGGACCACTTCAAACTAAATTCCGAGCTTTATAAAACGAAAGCCATCCAGAACTTCTTAGAAGTTCTTTTACTTTCAGGAGCTGAAGTCAAGATTTCTTTTTTTTTTTAAAGTCGTTGTTATGTAGACACTTTTCTTTGTACATTCCAATTCCAACAGAGTTATTGTTGGGCAAGTCACATGTTTTGCAAGTTCAGCAAAACCTCTAAAACAAAAGAGTTTTTGAGTTGGACCCTTAAACTTGCTCTAACATCCTAGTGATGTTTAAAATATTTGTGTCAGTTTGAACAAATTAATGAGCAGTTACTGATTAGCAAGGGTAATTACTATGTCAGATGTATCTAATTTACTGATATCTATGTTATAATGTTTTAAGAAGCATTTTTCATAGAGTTTAAAATTTATTTGATGCAATTATATTCAAATATGGGTTTAATTTTTGGGTTATTATCATAAAAACAAATTTTCCCCACAAGATAAAGACAACATGGTCAAAAATATATTTATATGAACTGAACATCCATTTAAATTACATATATATGTATAGGAACAGAGAGCATCCTGAAGGCAATATTTTTGACTTGGCACTGTAAGGCCAAAACTCTATTTTTTTAATCATATACAATGATTTTACTGTTAATACTACAATGATTTCTGCCAAAGAAAATGCCACAGTACTCAGAGATTGATCTGATTTCTGCTACTATTAGTAATTTACTTCTGTTTTCTTTCACCACAGCTTTAAGCTCTAGTCAAATGCACAGACACTTCCTGGAAATTCAAAAATATTTTTAATGCCATTTCTGATGGAGCTAGTTTGAAAATTAATTATAGAATGCATTTATATGGATGCAACCATGATAGGAGACAAACAGTATTGGAATACTGTAGTGGTATTTCTTTACTATATGAAGGCACTTAAAGCCTGTACTACCCATAAACACTGTTGTCTATGGATCTAGAATGGAATATTATTTATGATCAAAAATTTTCCTCCTGTTAGTTTCCTTGTTTATAATTCATGCTTTAAACTGTGCTTTTAAAGATGCAAATAGCACTCAAGGGTGCACCAAAATCAGGTTTCATGGGTGACTTCAGACAGAGCAGACCTTGCAGAATTCTGGCCCTTTCTTTCATTTCTCTCAATTATGGACATTCCTACAAAGAAAAAGCCAACAAACACCACACAGCTCACCTTTGCCAAACTCTCCTACTAAATGTCATAGGCAAAACTGAATGACTATTCATAAACCAGACAACACCATAGGAAAACAAAGCCACAAAGAACCATACTAAAGGACAGTAAGGGGAAAAAACTTCTATATTTACAAATAATAATCATAGTACAGCTTAGAGTCAGGTCAAATGTGCTGACACGGGAGCTAAGGCTGTCTGGCTTGAAGGGTGTTTACCTTGAGCATGGGCATGATGATTTTGTATCACTTGGCTTGTTACCCTGAACAGTACAATACAAATTGTGTAATTGTAATTTTTTCATCCATATTTTTCTATTTAATGTGTGACAATCTTGAAGTTGAAAGAAATAATTACTGGGTTTTCTATGATTTTTTTAGGCCCAAAGTGTGAAATCATCTATGAGCTTTCAAACTACAAGAATGTTATTTTTATACCACAGTAAAAATTATACAAGTTAGATGTGTTATGAAATATCATGAGTGCATACGAGTGGGAGCACCGCAAAAGACCTGCTGAAATTGTGTGATAAAATATATGGATGAATGGCATTACTTGAATATGAGAACTTCCATATCACCCTTAGGAGCAGTGTCAGGAGTGAACTATCACCAAAACAGCACATATTCCATGGAAAATTGACAGTTCATTTATAAATAATGCATGGGTGTTAATATGCTGCATTAGGGAAGAACAAGAAAGCAAGACCCTAGAGGAGACAAAGAAGACAATTTATTTGACATGGCAGTTTATACATTGACACTTCATGATAGCAACTGTGGAACACAAGAAAAAAATTTATGTATAGAAGAACCAATCCAATAAATGGATATCTATTTTCTGAGTAGTTTAATTGTAAGAGTGGACACCATGGACTAACTGAAATGCATTTAAAACCAGTTTATTGAAAAAACATGAGAGTACCACATCCAAAATTCTGAAGCTAGAATCATAGAATCATAGAATCATAAAATCATAGAATCATAGAATCATAGAATCATAGAATGGTTTGGGTTGGAAGGGACCTAGTTCCAAACCCCCTGTCATTGGCAAGGACACCTTCCACTAGACCAGGTTGCTCTAAGTTCCATTCAATCTGATCTTGAACCCCGTCAGGGTTGGAATGTCCATAACTTCTCTGGGAAACCTGTTCCAGTGCCTCACCATCCTCACAGTAAAGATTTTTTTTCCTACTGTCTAATCTGAACCTACTCTCTTTCAGTTTGAAGCCATTCCCCCTTGTCCTATCACTACAGTTCCTGAAGAAGAGTCCCTCTCTGGGTTCCTTGTAGGTCCTGTTCAGATACTGGAAGGTTGTTGTGAGGTCTCCATACAACCTTCTCGTCCCCAGGCTGAACAGCCCCAACTTTCTCAGCCTGTCTTCATAGGGAAGGTGTTCCAGTCCCCTTATCAACTTCATGGCCCTCCTCTGGCCTTGCTCCAGCAGTTCCATATTCTTCAGCCTGAAAATGAAGAACGCAACAGTCCATGGTGCTGAACAACCTACCTTGGAAACAAGGGAAAAGTTGAAGGAAATCAGATATGGAAGTATTCAGTCTTGTAATGTCTTAGTAGAAGACAGAAAATTTTTACAGTAAGGAAAATTCATTAGACAATCCTTCTTAAAAGACTGCTAAAGGAAGAGAAGGATAAAACAAACTGGAGTATTAACGTTCTTTAATTATACTATTTGGTTATTAATTGTAAATTATTCATTTGTGTGATAGTGTTGAATAATAATATTTGAGTGTTTTGAGTGGCTGTATTTTTAAACACATGCTTTTAAATGAGGCAATTTCAATGAAGTTCTCCCAGGAATCTGTTCCACTGAGACAATTAAGGGTGTTTCTAATTTACTTATTTTTCCTTTTGAAACAATTTTACTGTGCTTCAGAACATATCTATGCTCCACGCTGAAGATATAGATATTGCCAAACTATCTAATGAAACATTACTGCACTGTTACAGAGGCAAAAATCCCAGCAGGAAAACTAATGTTGCCTCTGCTGTCTAGGATGAATTCTCATTAGCATAATTGAATTTTCTGCCTACCTAAATTTTTTTCTGCAGGGGATAAAACAGGCAGTTTAGTCTCCATAGTCATGTAGGCTACAACCTCTTTGAGAAAGGCAGCAAAGGTGCCAAGAAAGCTAGTTATGAGGGAATCTAAAACCATCACATGTAATTGTTTAGATAGGAGTATATTTGCATGCTAATGTAATTAATTTATCAAAATAATTACTATAATGGTATTAAAAAGAAAGTTATACAGAAGGATGTCTGGAGATGGATAATGGTCATTAAGTAATTGTACTGACCTTGAATCGTATCACTGTAGTTCTGCAATCAGGTTGGATTTTACACAACTTTTCCAGTTTTTTCCTAAGACAGAAATTTTTATCAACTTTCCTGACAGGAGTAATCAAACTAGTGTGCAGGAGAGCATAGTTCCCCAGGGAAACCTGAGGCACTACTGAGGTTATGATCCTCTGGGTTATAGTCCTCTCCAGAAGGGAGTAAGCCTTGCAGTTAAATATTTGTTTGTAAACTAGCAAAAGGTTTTGTTCCTGAGGTCAACTACATGGTCTGTTCAAATCTATAGCTGAGAACAATCCCTTTTCCTCCAGTATAGGGAAACTGCATCCACACTGCTTATGGGGCATGGCACCTGACCAGTGCCATGTGTGTGAATTTTGTGCAAAAATTTTGTATGTCTCAAGCCACAACTGAAGCAGACACCATTTTGACAATTTCACAGAACAAGGAATATAATTCACACCTCGAGTCATTGACCTAGAACCGTATAATTTACTACAGTTGTCATAACCTGAGATTAGGGTAAAGAAAACTATGAAATAACTGCTCAAGCATTCAGCCTTCTCTTTCAAAAGAAATGAGGAAACTCTGGAATATTCTTACTCCTGTAGTAGATATTATTCTTATTCAGATGTTATTAATATTCAGGGATTTGGGGGTTTATTGTTTTTTTTGTTTTGTTTTGGGATTTTGTTTTGTGGTGGTTTTCTTTTTCCCTAGGGTTTGTTGGTGGTTTCTTTCTTTTTTGGGGGGTGGGGTTGAGTGGGAATTGGAGAGGAGAATCCTAGTGAAGAGTTTACACTCAAAAAAACCCAAACAAACAACTTAGCTAGGTGTCTAGTGTTTCATTTTGCCTTTAATCACAGAATTACAGAATTGTTAAGGTTGGAAGGGACCTCTGGAGATCAGCTATTCCAACAGCCCTGCCAAAGCAGGGCCACTTAGAGCAGGTTACAGAGGAACATGTCCAGGTGGATTTTGAATGTTTCCAGAGAGACAGTGTCTAATGCCTTGCTGAAATCGAGCTAGACAACATCCACTGCTCTCCCCTTGTCTACACATCCTACCATGACATTATAATAGACTATAAGATTGGTCCAGTATTATTTCCTCTTGGTGAATCCAATAATAAATTGAAACTCACGAAGCTGTGTCAGGGAAGATTTAAGCTGGATAGTAGGAAAAGTTTCTTCATGTAGACTGTGGTTGGGCACTGGAACAGGTTCCCCAGGGAAGTGGTCACAGCACCAAGCCCGACAATTCACAAAACATTTGGCAAGCACTCAGGCACATGGTGTGATTCTATGCAGGGCCAGGAGTTGGCCTCAATGATCCCTGTAGGTCCCTTCCAACTCAGGATACTTTATAAATCTATGATTCTATAATTATCTATTTCCAATTATAGGTTGTGCAATCTATGACAGTTTCTACTTGAAAACAAAATTAAAACCTACCACATCTGATTTGTGCTTGGGAATCCTGAAAGATCAAGAAAGAACCAGTGGCAGGGGGAGGCCTATCTGAAGAGTCACTAGAATGATTCAGAAAGCAATGATATACGTCACACTAAATATCAAAAATATTAGTCATTTATTAATTATGTATTTGAGCTAATCAGGACATCAAGATTATCACACTTGTTCAAAATTAAAGTTATGCCCTTGATGATAATCAATCTAATACTTGTGAAAAAGAAATCACTCTCACTCACATATAATATATCAAAACCCTGTAAAAGGAATATCCAGTATATGAATATCTTCAGCTAAGATTGCTTATTTGAAGTTCTTCACCTCCTTTTTCTCTCTCTTATGTGCAACCAAACAGGAATAACTTTAAAACATTGTGTAAAGATGTGATGAAAAACACAGCTGACTACCTTGGATAAAAATGTCTTGCATTTAAATTATTTCTAAATTACACTTTTTAGATTGGAAATATAATCCAGTACTTACAATTTGCTTTTAAACAATTTATTATAGTATAATATAGAATCTCTTAAAAAAATGCTTTAATAGTCTTTTGATAAATGGTAATCTATTTGAATAGAATTTAAGTGCAGAAGCAGTATAAAGGAAGCTTTTTGCTGGTGTGAAATTCCTTTAAAGTGTAGAAATTATTAGAAAGAATCTTATGTCAAACACACTATTGACAAAAAATGTTTTGCCTAACTGCAAAAAAGAATAGTTATTATTGTTAATTAGTCCTGCTTTCTCTCACTTGTACCGGTGAAAACTTGGAAAAATGCCAGTAAAGTCAATGAACTTGAACTTTTATAAAACCCTAATATAAAACAGGGATGAGTAAGAGCAGTGTCTCCTGTGAAATATATAAACTTTATAATCCATGAAAAACTTATGCTTCAGTGATTATGGTTAATACATATTCTTGTGACAATTTGACAATTTGCAAAGACCATGAACTGGATATTTTATGTTCATATTCATTTCAAGCTTCATTTTTGGCAAAGGATCATTAAGATCAGAGATGATTAAAAAAATTAAAAAAAANAATTCACAAAACATTTGGCAAGCACTCAGGCACATGGTGTGATTCTATGCAGGGCCAGGAGTTGGCCTCAATGATCCCTGTAGGTCCCTTCCAACTCAGGATACTTTATAAATCTATGATTCTATAATTATCTATTTCCAATTATAGGTTGTGCAATCTATGACAGTTTCTACTTGAAAACAAAATTAAAACCTACCACATCTGATTTGTGCTTGGGAATCCTGAAAGATCAAGAAAGAACCAGTGGCAGGGGGAGGCCTATCTGAAGAGTCACTAGAATGATTCAGAAAGCAATGATATACGTCACACTAAATATCAAAAATATTAGTCATTTATTAATTATGTATTTGAGCTAATCAGGACATCAAGATTATCACACTTGTTCAAAATTAAAGTTATGCCCTTGATGATAATCAATCTAATACTTGTGAAAAAGAAATCACTCTCACTCACATATAATATATCAAAACCCTGTAAAAGGAATATCCAGTATATGAATATCTTCAGCTAAGATTGCTTATTTGAAGTTCTTCACCTCCTTTTTCTCTCTCTTATGTGCAACCAAACAGGAATAACTTTAAAACATTGTGTAAAGATGTGATGAAAAACACAGCTGACTACCTTGGATAAAAATGTCTTGCATTTAAATTATTTCTAAATTACACTTTTTAGATTGGAAATATAATCCAGTACTTACAATTTGCTTTTAAACAATTTATTATAGTATAATATAGAATCTCTTAAAAAAATGCTTTAATAGTCTTTTGATAAATGGTAATCTATTTGAATAGAATTTAAGTGCAGAAGCAGTATAAAGGAAGCTTTTTGCTGGTGTGAAATTCCTTTAAAGTGTAGAAATTATTAGAAAGAATCTTATGTCAAACACACTATTGACAAAAAATGTTTTGCCTAACTGCAAAAAAGAATAGTTATTATTGTTAATTAGTCCTGCTTTCTCTCACTTGTACTGGTAAAAACTTGGAAAAATGCCAGTAAAGTCAATGAACTTGAACTTTTATAAAACCCTAATATAAAACAGGGATGAGTAAGAGCAGTGTCTCTTGTGAAATATATAAACTTTATAATCCATGAAAAACTTATGCTTCAGTGATTATGGTTAATACATATTCTTGTGACAATTTGACAATTTGCAAAGACCATGAACTGGATATTTTATGTTCATATTCATTTCAAGCTTCATTTTTGGCAAAGGATCATTAAGATCAGAGATGATTAAAAAAATTAAAAAAAAGAAAAAGGGGAACTACACAGTTTTACTCATAAAATTATCAGTTAACTTTTACCAACATATTTTGTGAAAGTGTATTGGATTCAGTGAAGTTTCATCTGGAAGGTTTTTTTATATCTAAAATATTATTTCTCTTTCAGGGAAAACAACAAATAACAGGATATGTAGGATTCATATTCAGTGTGTTTTTAATACCTGATTGGTCATCTGGGGGAGTAGAGAGCTTTTTGCTTTCAGGTCTTTGTTCCGAAAAGGAAATTCTGTTTGGAATTGTCTCACTGTTGTTTTATTAACAGGGATGAGAGGAGAAGACAACTGTCAAAGTCATCAGAAAATTATGTTCCTGTTATCCATCTTGCCTCATAGAGGATGAATGCCCAAGTGGCAAGGTCTTGCTGATAGCAAAACACTGACTTTAGGTTAACTATCTGCTCCTTACAATGATAGAGTCAATGCTCTCCTGGGCTTTGACATTGGTATGTCTGTTTGTTTAGATTCATCTCACTAATTCTTTTACCTCATACATAGATTTACTTTAAAGGAACAACTTTGTCCACAATACCATATGTTTATATTGCCAGGAAATACTTATTCAAACACTGCCAGTTAGTAGCCCTCAGAAAGTAAAGTGGAATACTGCCTAAAGAGTTATGATCTTAAATGTGAGAAAGTGAAAAGATCTTATTAATGTTTCTTGTAATTTGATCTATATTTTATAATTTTTAAATTACTTAATAACAGATTTTGAATAGCAGATTTCATTATCCCGTTTATTGAATATATGTATATAAAATCTTTGCCTCTTTAGAATCAGTGGGAGGATTTCTGTGTCTGAAGAGTAACTGGAGTTTTAACAAATGCTCATTTCTGTTGTGAAGCAAGGGAGTTGTGGCATCTTTTAATTCTGTTGTAGGTAGTTTCATTACACCTGTAAACATCTAGTCTTTTACAAACATTATTAAAGTCTTGGTCTGAACAGTAATTGTGGCATTGCTTTCTACAGGATTGCTGTGCATTTTATGTAATATATTTTCTTTTAGCATTTTGTTGTGTATCAATTTTACAGCATGTCCTTATTCTTACAGTATCAGAAGTAGTATAAGAGCACCAGTTATACATTCTAGAGCATATGTTAGTTCATAAACCTTTGTGATGTCCCTTTTCATGCAAGTCTCTCTATCATGGGCACTACCACACTTCTTAAAGATACATATTTGCTAGATTTTCCACTAGCTATTTCTGAATGCATCAATTTGAAACCTCCTGCTACCAATTTGTTTAGGAAATAATCACCTTAAGTTGTTTTAAACCATGTTTTTTCTGCAAGTAATGCAGTAACTCCAACACCAGATAAAACCACCATATAATCAGGCCTAGATACTTGCTTTAGAGCAACTATATGAAAGAAAGAAATTTTATTGTTTACAATTCAAAAGTCCGTTCTGTCAGATTTTATATCTTTCCTTAAAACTTCAAGATAATTCATGGCTACATGGCAAGACAATGGAATATTGATTTCCTGAAATGTATTCAGTCATTTGACAAAGTTACTGGTCTGGGGTTGTGTGTAGACACTGTTAATCCTTTTAATGGAAACCAAAAACTTGTTTCTTGTGATTATCCTGTGAAAGTTATGACTTGAAAGACCAGTCTCATTCATGTGTGTTTATAGCTCTATGGATTCCATATATAACATTGCAACATTTTTAGAGATATTCTACCACCTTAGTTCTAAAATCTTGCTTCTCTTAAATCAGTTGAATTAGCTGAATTCCCGAATGGTTTGCATTTCTGTATTTGCCATAGTAAATAGCTAACTGAAAAGGTTTGACTTACCTTAGTAGATAAACAATAAAGGAGTTTATCTTTGCTCTGTTAATCAAGGTATATTGATATATGTCATGTCAGTAACAGCAAAAATCGGACATAATTATCATCACTTTTCTGATATTAGTGACAGAATATGCTAATTTCCTAACTGGACTTTTGTATTTTCTTGTTGAAGTTCCATTTCAGTGTGGTAATGTATGAAAACTTGGGCTATAATTTGGTGGTAAGTGTTTGAGAAACTTCTCTTGAAGTTCGACTTAGTAGGCTCTGGAATAATTGGCTGTATTTCACCCTAAAATAGAGGGTTGTTTGCAAAAAAATGTCATTAAAAGTCAAAAGTTCCAGACTATATATCTGCCTTGATAGATATCTAAAGAGGGAGATATAGCCAAAGTTAGTAACTTGTGTGTGACAACTTTGAGGTAGTTTCTTTTAATGTTCTTCTGGCCTCCATCCTGTCCATTTGAGAGTGATATGAGCCAAATTGCTTTATTAATTAAATCTCTAATTGAATCAATTCAAAGTAGCCCAGCCGTGCAAACAGGGACAAGAGAGTAGAACGTGCTTAGTTAGGCACCATATATGTACTTAGGAAACTTTCTAGTGAAAAAACAGTTGTTGGTTAAATATAGAAATAATACAAGAAAGAATATTATCCTGATAGCTAAAAAAAGAAGGACAGCAAATTATTTACACAGCAAAAGACTTATACATGCAGGGCTTTTCTTGCTAATCTGGAAATGCTTAGTTCCACTTTACAGGACTGGGAGTTTCATTAGAACTCTAATTTACTGATTTCAGTTGAATAGAAATTTAAATTCTATGGCAACAACTTCACATCCATAAAAATAATTTTAATACTGTGAGTTCTTTTTTCATTTCTTTATTCATTTGATAAATCCAAAGTACATTGATATATCATTTATAAAAAAAGGAAATATAGATTTTAGCATTTTAACTGCATATTTACAGAGCTGATATTTCTCTTAATACTAAATTTTAACTATGCTTTAAAGACAGAAAAAGCAAACAAAGCAAAACTGGTTTAGCAGGACACACAATGTAGTTTCTCATTTAAGATTTATATAGTTTGGTTTAAGGTACTAACATTTCAATTATTGTTATTATAGGCAAGGAGGAGACTGAGGTGCACAGTTCCTACATCATGCTGAAAATCTCTCTCTGCTGTGAAGCACGTTATTTTCAATTGAATAAATAAAGGAAAAATTACTCTATTTCCTGACAGGGAGAAATAATCTATGTTCATTTACAGCTGTTGACAGACACGTACTCTTACCTGGGAACTGAATTAGCTCTAGTGAGTACTGTATGAAGTCCTGTCTTTCCTATGCTTTGAACTTTTCTTACTTATTCCAGTGTGATAACTATTTTACCCAAGTTTGAATTTAACTATCAAAAACATATCCGACAGTATGCAACCACTCCTTGTACTGGAATTATAAAACCTGAAACTCATTTAATGGCAATTTCTTTCTACTGCAAACTTTTAAAGTATATACAGATTTTATGACTGGGTCAGAAGGCTATTGTCTTTTTTCCACCTCAC